>UCOK01019380.1:0-15798 GCA_900474325.1 Synergus umbraculus
ATATAATTATAACACAATTATGTATTACTTGGGAAGAAATTGTTTAAACCCATTAGGATCGTTTCAGCAAATTAAATGTACATATTAAAAAAACTTATGGTTAGTTTAATAATAAATGTTCCATGATTATTATTAGTTACAAATAAAGAATTACTTGTAGATAAATTTATTTATTGGAATTTATTTAAACAATTATTCATTAATTAATATATGTTAATCAACATTTCAGTATGTACACAGTAATTTTTTAATAAAAAAAATTTTCTTGAAAAAAATTTTTTTAAAGAAATGGAATTTGTTTAAATAATTGAAATTTACTAAACAATGTTTATTAATATACCATTATAGTCGAATTGTATACATTTTTATAATAAAAAATGAATTAAAAAAAAAATGTTTAGACAAATGTTATTTGTTTAAATATTTGAAAATTAAATAACTAATGTTTTATCAATATACCATTAGACCAATAGCAAACATTTTTATGATGAAAAACGAAATTTAAAAAAAAAATTAAACAATTGATATTCGTTTAAATAATTAAAGATTTATTAAACAATGTTAATAAATATTTCAATAGATTAATACTAATAATAATTATTAAGAAAAACAACGAGGAAAAAGTGCTTAGAACGTCAATTTCATGAAAAATGGTAATTTTAGCATTTAAGGATAGTTTTCAAGGCCCCCTGGGGGTGTGTTAGGAGTGCAAAACCCATATGTGTGATACATGAAATTCTTTGGTGGATAGTTCTCTATAAGTTTCTATAATCTCCCGTCACGTATTCCTAAACCCTGAAAAATGATTCCAAAAACTCCAAAAAGTGATTTTTCCCCATGCAATTTACATGGGAAACTTCAAGTCAAATCCGGCACGTGTTTTAATAAAAATAAAAAAAAAATATGGATTTTCTTTTTTCGGATTTAGAAACGAATTGGGGGGATCGAGACTCTGTAGAAAAAAAAGCGTTTTTGGACCACCCTATTGGTCACATTAAGATTTGCGGGCCCGAGGGCTCGCGATCTCAATATTCTAAGAGGTGTGGCCAGTACCTCTAAGAAGGATTGCTCCTTTGTCAGATCACACTGGCGGTCCACCTCTCTGTCCCCTAGAGATCCTGGGCCTCGCAGCTTTAAATTTGGTTTATTTGAGAAGTTATATAGTCGAAAAATGTGTTTCACTAAAATTATACAAGTACGTAAAACTTGTAAAATTAAATATTTTATTAAACTCTTCTAAGAAATTCATCTAGGTATATAGTGGAGTAAGTGTGGTAGATATTATTAAGAGGGTTTTTCTATTTGACCGAGCTTTTTACGGGTCCATGTCATGCCACATGGGGCAAGTCTCTCTGCAGCATGTCACATCTGCGGTATGGCATACGTGTGGCATGTCACACCTTAGGCATGTCACAACTGCGGCATGTCAAAATGGCGGCATCTCTACCCATCGGCTTTTCTCCCGTGCGGCATTTCTCATAGTGAAATTGGCATTTTTGCGGCATCGCTCAAGAGTGGTAAGTCTACCAGTGGCATCTCTCCCTTCCAAAAAAATTTTTAAGTCCAAATAAAAATTTATAAAATGCGGCAAGTCTCCCTGGATTTATTATCTCACCAGTGGCATCTCTCATTCGGGAAAATGTTTAAGACCACATCAAAGTGTTTAGACTGCGGTAAGTCTTCCAGGACTCATTTGACAAAATATATTTTTTTTTAAATTCTAACACAAATCGCAAGGTCTGAATGAGATTTAAAAATAATATCTAACGAAAATCTTGGACGCTTTTTTGAAAATAGCATTTTTAAGATCAATGAAACATTAAATAAATTAATTTTCTATTAATTCTAAGATATATCGAGGTATAGAGGTTAATATGATGACACAGTACAACTAGAGTTCTAAAAGCGGTATATTACGTCAAGAAGGATGAGAAAATTTGGGTAAATTACCGGAATTTTCTCGAGCCTCTTTTTTCTCGAGAATTTAAGAGAATTTATGTTTTTGATGGAAGTCAATGAAAGTTCAAAGTATTTATGGTTTTTATGTTTTAAAAATAAGATATAAGATAAAAATGCCAAAACCAAAAAGCTGTTTTTGGAAATTTTATTAAAAATTCGTAAATATAAATATTTACACATCTAAGATTACAATTTATATCTGTATTTAATTTTACAGACTATACGACAAAGTTTATAAATGATAAAATTTTCGTTTTATTAAAATGTGAATGATATTTTATATAATTTACACTCGAACCTCTCGAATTTCACCGAGAGATTTCTCATTAAGCACATGATATCACTGCGCTTGCCATGCCACTCAGCATCTGATTGATTGCTATTGGCAACACACAATACGCATGTGCAATTGGCGTGACTTTTGAGAGAAGGAATTTGGTGAAATTCGAGAGGGTCTCTGGTTTGGATTTCGTGAAATTTGAGAGGTTCGAGTGTTGTATCTATTTTACATTTTTTTGTAAATAAACAAAATAAAATTATTTATTTTGTTTTATAATAATTATTAATAATTTTTCGCAGATAAAATTGAAAGTAGATGTTATTTCAATAGAAAATAATAACAAACAAATGGAAAAGAATCTCTAAGTACAACCTCCATAAAAAAACCACCACGGGCGATTAAGGGTAATAATTCCGAGAAATAGGGGGCCCCCACTCCTGGGCTTCAAGCTCGGAAATTGCGCGTGTGTGAGAAATGTGTGTTTGGGTACGCAACCTCTATAGGACAGCCCACGGCCGGCGGCGATGAAAAAGCCGAATAAGCAACTTCCTTTCAATTACATATAAAATGTATTATATAAAAGTGGGCATAAATACAATATGTAGATATAAAAATATGTACATATTATATTTAAATTTAAACTGAAATTATAATTTTGTTTTTTTAAAACTTTTAAGAAAACCTATTATATATATATATAAATACACAAATTATTGTATGAAAATTAGAAAAATAATTTTAATAAAAGTAGTTTGAGTGAGAAAAAACTGAAATTAAGGTGCGCTCCGCTGTGGCTCGTATAAAGATTTTGCGCCCAATTCTCGAGGTCGCGTGCGTAGGGTTTGTATTTGGGGAAACATCCGAGCTCATCAGGGCCATTGGATCTCTTATGGAGGGTCCTACTATGGAGGTTGTACTGTAATTTTTAAATAACTGTAAATAATTTTTATGATGTTTAAATAAAATATAAAATGTAAAGCGTGCGCGAGTGCTCTGATGTGAATGTGTTGCTTAAGGTCGATAGAACCTTAAGTAAATTAGTTTTCTTCTTTATTTGAAACTGAAGTAATTGTGTGTTGAGAATGTGTGCTCACAATGGCACCTCTAGTATTTTATTTATCCTAGTTCGGACTATAACCAAACATCTACTGAACATGTCCTACAAAGTAGAGCACAATGGGTTCAATGGTTTGGACGGAATCATGTCAGCCATTTAAAATAATCGTGTTTTGAGAAAAACTCGTTTAAAGTTTATCATAGTACTTACAGCTATTCTAGTAATCTACTATTCCTAGACCGTAAAAAATTCCTTTTTCTTCTTGAAAAAGGTCTTTTTCGGACTTTTTTGTTCTCTCCTAGCAATTATGACCTCTTTAGTAGCACATTTGTGACCTGCCTGCCAGACAACCCACGCGACCCTCCACAGCGTGCGACTGAGTACCCTCAAGCCTCAACAATGCGCAGTTGATGCTGCTGTAGCTTCGTTAAGAAGTCGGAACCAAAAAAATCCTTTTGCGTACAAATTCTACATACTATATACTATCAAAAAATGAAAAAAATCTATTTTTTGGCCTGGTCCAATAGAAATACCCCCTTAATTTATTTCTACGTGTTTTCAAGATATTGCAGGTTCGTGACATAAATACATACATACCTATATCAGTACAAGTTTTCAGGACATCATATTACATATATACCCTTGACATATTTTCAAAAAGACCCTTTTTTGAAAACTGGATTATGTCACCATTATAAAGCTTCCCCTACGAGGAAGCAATTTAATAAAAACGCATCTAAACTATATTTAGGACCGATTCCATCACCTGTGATTAAATTTTAATCCTTGATTAAATCCTTGATTTGCGTAAGCAAAGTATTGATTAACTTAAGTTAATCAATGATTAAAATTTAATCACAGTTGGTGGAATCGGTCCTTAATATTAGATATAATATATTATTAATATATTATGATCACCAAAAGAAAATAGTTAATTTTTAATTAAGAATTTCTTTCCGTTAAATTCTGGTAAAATTTGTTTCAGGTAAATTGAACGATTACCTACACTATGCATATAGCGATGAATAATAAAAATTATTCGTTTTGCTTCCTCATATAGGAAAGAAGCTTTGTATTCGTTACATTTTCCAATTTTTTTAAAATTGTTTAATTAAACTGTCCTCAGTTGATAAATGTTCAATACAACATTCTAATCAATTTGTGTGTTTCGCCGTTTTTCGTCGCCACCTGAACGTAGATACAGTTATAGATAAATATAAATAAATTAATTAAAATAAAATATAAATATATAAATAAATAATTATTATACAGTTAATGTTATAACAATAGTGACTGTTAACTTATATAGTCATTATTTGTTACGAGTATTAATCTTATTGGGTATTTTAACAATTTTTGTCAAGAAAAAAATTTATTGAGTAATTGAGAACCTCATCCATGGATTTGTTTATAACAATTCTAGGAAAAAAAATGATATCATGCGCTCGAAGCTGACCTGACTTTAAACAATTTGCTGTCTAATAAAAAGTACCCAACGACCCAGTCTGAAAATTTGATGAGATATTCTCAAAACTATAAGGAATATTTTAATTTCAAAAAGAACGATTTTTAAGAGTTCTATTTTCCGTATATGACATTTACTTAAAAAAGTTGCATATTTATTATATGAAATAAAACGAATATTTTTTTTCATTCATCGCTATATATATGCAAAATGTATATATGCAATATATATATGCAAAATGTAGGAAATCGTTGAATATATCTGAAAATTTTATTGTTTTGTAAGAAATGGTTTACGAATTGAAAATTTTTAAATAATCCTCAATATATACATTCTTATCAAAGAATGTATTATTTCTACTCCAGATATTATTTCTAACAACACTTATATTTTGAAAAGTTTGCATGTCATGTCGAAATAAAAATATACGTGTGCAATATTTTGATCAAAGAACAAAAAAAATACATTTCGCGTCAAAAAAATTTCGGATTGTAATTTTTGGATGTAATCAGACTTTGAAAGATGCAAACATGCAATTTTTTGCCACTAATAATAATGAACACATGTTGTAAAAAGTTTCTTAATAACATTATGAAATAAAAATAATCGAATTGCTCATTTTCCATACTATTTTTACACTTATGTTAACAAACGTCAATAACCTTGTAAATAAAACGAAATGTTTTCATAACTTATTTTGTCAGTCACAGTCCATTGCCCAATATAGTAACGTTTCAATATTTAAAGTGTATTTAAGAATAAGTTATCAATTTTCCATGCAAGGGAAATAAATAATTCAATAGACTAAATAAAGTGATAAGCATCAATTATTGCGTATTGTCACATTATTTGTTTATAAGTCTGCGAATTTACCTCCCAATAAGATTATTTATAAAGGTCAGTTATTTCTGCGATCAGTCAGAATTAAGTGTTCACTCAAAAAAAAAGATTCTTCACCAGGGCGGCTCCAGAAAATATTTTTGGGAGGGATCCGAATTTAAAAGTCAAGATAAACCTTTCACAACACGTTCCAAATTTTTTACAAAGTCAGATATTTCGAGAGGAGGGGTCCGGACACCCAGAACAACCCTCCTGGATCCGCTAGTGTTCTTCACGCATCTTTTCTCAATAATATATTGAGGGGTTTACAAGTTTTATTATATATTATTCAGAATTTAAAGCAGATGAAAATGACTGGTCAAAAAATTGCGATTCTTCTCCTTGTTTTTGTTTTTATTCAATACATTAAATCAATGGGCAAGAAAAACGGCAACACTCATTTCCCAAGTCATTTTATTCCCGAGGTACACTTTTGCTTTCTTTCTTTGTGTGAAATGTAAAAAAATATTTTAAATACGTTGTATGTAAATTACGTTCTATACGTAGAAAACCCCCCACTCCATATATTTCGTTGGCAATCCCGATCGTTTGATGGCATCATCGCTTTCGGCTCATGACGCCAACCTCACACTTTCGGGAATTGCCTACTTTCCACACTTGTTAAATAAATAAATATTTTCTGGTGAACTTAAGGCCATGCATCAGTTGTCCAATTCCTATCTTACCGGAAGTATTTT
This sequence comes from Synergus umbraculus, assembly GCA_900474325.1. Classification (NCBI taxonomy): domain Eukaryota; kingdom Metazoa; phylum Arthropoda; class Insecta; order Hymenoptera; family Cynipidae; genus Synergus; species Synergus umbraculus. Next base: position 6,339 of record UCOK01019380.1, read on the forward strand.
TCCTCCAATGCCGCATTTCTACATTTATTAAAATATCGAGTTGAAGTTTCTAAAATTAAAGAAAATATACTAAAGTATTTTTATCTCAATAAATATAAAAATGGCAGAGATCGGATAACGGATAGATGGCCTTAAGGGTTATTAGATCCAAATTCCCGCCATAAAAATAAATTTCCTCATTTTACATGAGAAATATCGTAAGTAGAATGTATTTTAAAATGTAGTGGTATTCATTTCATAAAAATAAGTATGTGTAAATATCTAATTAAAGTATTTGTTAAGTAAAATGGGGAAATAAGATTTTCCGATTAGAACTTGGATCCAACACCCTTAATATTTTATAAGATGTATATTTGAAACTGCGTTTTTTACATGATTTAATTTAATTTAATTTAATTTAATTAGATAAGGAAAGGTGTAGACAATTTTGCCGGTATGAGCATTAGCTCACCATGTTCATAGGGTACCTACTCGGACTAGCTAGGGTAGATGCATAGTATTTGCACAGGCGAGATGAATAGGTGAGTTCTTTGGAATTTTATATTCAGGACATTAAACCGAAGTTTTTCCCCCCTCTGTACCCTTACTTCTATTTTGAAAAAGAGTCTGTCTAGAGAACAAAAAGATATTCGGTATAATTCTAATATTTTTTGAGTAAAATAAAAAAATTGAATTTTGAGGTAAGAAGTTGGATCCAGCACCCTTAATATAAGATTTAAGAAATTTAATTTGACCATATATATTTTTAGATCCGCAAGACGTTTTTGATAGCTAAAACGATAGCGTCGGAGGAAGTTTTGAATAATTTATTATAGGAGACAAACAGCAATTCTTATTTTCTATCCACACACTGTTAATTAAAATCTTTTTCATCACAAGACATGTTTTGTTTGTCGGTAACCTATTCTGTAGCTACAAAACAAAATATATCTGCGATTTGCAACTATAAGTATTTGGGGTTATTTTTTGCACATTCCACGGATCCTGTCTATCTGTGTCTATCCTGAACTGAATACAATAACAGAACTGAATAAAATATTGTATGAAGATTTTTATTTATTATACTATAGGGACCATGATCACTATAGTTTACAATTCATTTAGAATTCAATGAAATTGTTTCCAAGAGACAATCCGTGGGAGTTATTAATATTGCATCTCAAAAATCAATTAAAAAAATTATATTAACCCTTTAACGGCCAGTGGGACACATACATCCCACGTATGTGTCCCACTGGCCGTTAAAGGGTTAAACTGTTCATTTATATAATATAATCAAAATATCTAAAAACTAGCTGTGAAATTATCAACTTTTGTATTCATTCAATGAGCACTTTGCTTCGTAGAAGCAAATATGATTTTCTTCCTCATAAAGGAAACATTGATTAATTAATCAAATGAATTAATATTAGGTCATCTGAATCGTGTCAACATAAAGGAAAGTTTATTTTCTTTACATCAGTCTTAAAAATTTTGATTATTTGAGAAGTTATAGTTGAAATTCATTCTCGAAAATTACAATTAAGCATAACTTTCTTATTTTTCAATGAAATGCATTAATCGTATAGGTCAATCGATTCGTCTCTGTATAAGGAATCTTTTTTCTCTTGACATCTGCTTTGAATTAAGCATAATTTACTTATTTTTTAATGAAATGCATTAATTATATAGACCAATCGATTTGTTAGCGGGTACATCGCCCAAAGCGGGTAGGCATCCGTATGCTGCTGCGTTACGCGAATCGGCTAATGTATACGTGCGTCGTGAGTACCCGAACCCTCCCGAGTTTCAATCAGTCCCAAAGGTTCACCGGCTTAGCAAAATAGCTTAACGAGACACAAAATAAAATAATGGGAGAATTTGTTAAAAAAACTGAAGGTAGTTCATTTGTGACTAGTCGAAAACCAGCTTATTATATTTATTGCCAATATTACTACATTATTTTGATACTATTCAACTATAAAATTCCATGGTGATTCCGGGTTTTTTTATTTCTCTATTTGAGGTTACCGTTCTTCCAGTAAAAATGTGCTTTCGGGCAAAGCGGGTAGGGCAAAGCGGGTATCTGCCGAGTGGATACTTTAAATATTAAGATGAGTATAATTTAAAAGGTTCTTTTTTTATAATGACAGTTAACTAGTTTGACAATTTCATCGTTTATAATTTTATATTTAATTAACAAATGTGCTAAATCGAAATAATTTAATGTGATAATCATTAATTTCATTAAAACCTATAATAAGGCTGATAAAATAAATCAAAAATGGTTCTATGAAGGTCATTTTTAACGATAATTATAAGTAGAATTAAAGTTTCAATAGTAATCCTTAAGGAAATTACTATATGCTCAGATTTGTCAAGTTTATTGTATTTACCCGCTTTACCCGAACGGCTTACTCGCTTTAGGCCCCCTTGTAGGGCAAAGCGGGTTTTTTTTAAGTATTTTTAATTTTTGAAAATAAACACTTAGTATGAATAAATTAACGTCATACTCATTTTTTGCTTTAAATTTTAAGATCTCTTCTAGAAAATAAACCGTTAATGTTTATGATTAATGCTCAAAAACTATTATTTTTGATCATTTATCGTTAACCTACCCGCTTTAGGCCACTCTCCCCTATACATATACACGGAGAAAACTGTTTAGTAGATCTCACTGCAGAATAGTATATTATGGACAGACTAAGCTAACGGTTGGATTTATTAAAATCTACTAAATGGTTTAGTAAATCCACCCACTAGCATTATTCTATCCATAATATACTATAGTGAGTGTTTGCACGGGTAAAGCTGCTATATTAAAAATTGTATCATTCGCATAAGTTTAACAATTATTTATTTATCAATCAAAGTGTAAATTACACGAAGAAAGAAATCAGCATTTAAAACGACGAAAGGGCATCGCAGTTCAAAACGACGATTCATCGTCGTCTGAGACGACGAATATCGTCGTTTTATCCTATGAATCGCTTCGTCGTTTGATGGAAGGCTCTCCATATTCTAAGTTTATTGGGGACGGATTATCTTAGGGTTTGCACATGGTGTGCCGATGGGCCGATTGACCATTCTTAAGGTTTGTTCATCGAGAGATTGAAAGATACTACGAATATTGCTTAAACGTGTACACCATAAGACAACCATAAAGACATAAGATACCTAAATCTGAAACTCGAGTGGATACAATAAAATGCTAAATAGAAAGTGTAGAGACGGAATTCAATTTCTACAAATGTGAGGAGACAAACGCTCATTCATTTTGTAGAGCTCCTCACAATTTCTTGGCGGCAAAATTACAAAGTTTCCGTATTACTATCTTCAATCCACGTTAGATGTAACCACTAGGACTCATAGGTCCCGAAATGTTTATTTTTTATTTTTATTTTTTATTTAGTTTATGCACTGTATTAGTGGGAATCAAAGCTAGATCTAAAAGGAGGTTATAGGTGCCGGACCCAAAGGGTTAAATAAAATTATAAAAGTACATTAAACTTGTAAAATTAAATATTTTGTTAAACTCTTGTAAGAAATTTAACTAGGAAAATAGTGGAATATTTGTCCTAAATTTCGTTAATTTATCTCTACGCGTTCTCAAAATATTGCAGGATCCTGACATAAATATATACATACATTCCATGTATTACAATATATTTATCAGATAGAAATTTATTTTCTTAATATTATGTCCCTACAATGACTGTAATGCAGGCATTACAAAAATTTAATGACAGTCTCAACCCTGTACAATGCAGAGAGCAGTTTAATAAATAATGAATATTCATAATTGATACGATAAATGAGTCCGAAGGAGTTCCGTCGAGAGAGAAGCCCAGTATTCTCGAGCGCCGTCGGGGTGGCGCTTTACTCTTCATTTAATTTCTCGAAAACAACAAAAAACGGCAAGATGAAATTTTCAGCATCGAAAGATAAAGACTTAAGCTTTATTTTGAGACCAAAAAAAAAAAAAAAAACATGTGGGACAAAATTTTGTACATTCCATAGGAAAAGAGCTTAATACCTTCGAAATAGCACGAAACCGCACAAAATCGACAAAATTCGAAAAATTCCCTCTCCATTATCTTGGTAAATTTTTATCCAATCGAAAAAATCTTTTTCCTCTAAAGTTGTACCTAGTAGGATTATAATTTACCCAAGTTTGTGTTCGATCAGACAAAGTCAAATTCTGAGGGTGGTACACTTGAGGAATAATGCCTCATATGTTAAGAATTGATCATTTTGATTTAATTGTCGCCAAATATGCTTTTCTTTTGTCATTGAAAGATAAATATTTTAATGTTCAATCTGAAAGAATTTGTGGTTTAAGAGCGTGGGGTCTTAGTACCGTCACTTTAATATTAAGCTGACCATTTTCAGCACACGAGTTTCTCATCTAGGTTAAGGGGTTATATATACACTTATTATTGGAAAAAAGTGTTTTTTACGAATTTTTTTGGAAAAGACGGTAAATATCTTTTAAGAACAAACAACTATGCATCCATTTATACATGTTTCAAGATATTTTATCCCAAATTGTACTGAAAAATATTGACATTTGTAGGCACTAGCCCAAAAAAAAGTTGTCTTTCAAATGGAAATTCCTTCGTCCAAGTATGAGATAATATTGTTATAAAGTAGCCTCTCTCTATCATCCCTGACCAAGGTTATGCTACTACTTACTTCTTACCCGACCGTTGTCGTGTGACGTTCTGTGATCAGCTCTAGTACAGTATGATTCATGTATGGCTTCCTCGTGGGCGTGTCAACCCACCCCTGGTTTCCATTTAAATCTTATGGAAACCAGGGTTGGGTTGACATGTTTGGGGGGAGAAGGCATACATGAATCTTACTGTACGAGCTATGTACTGATTTAAAATAAAGTTATTATTCGGTGTTATCTACGACTACTTATTGCCACTGAACATTTAGCGGAGGTGGGCCGCTAAAGTATATACATACAATATACCTAGAAGAGAGAACGCACAGCGTCGCCTAACGTTCTTTATAATGTATTAACCAATATGACGAATATAGTTTTACGAATCATGCACGCACTCCTTATTCGAAACCAAAATTAGTGAAACCCAGCAACAAATAATTATTCAGTTTTTACAACATAACTCCTAAATCATTCGTTAGCTCAGAGGATTAATATGCGTGTTTAAAATATTAAAATTAATAAGTTAGTAAGGGAGAGATAACGGTATATATAGAAAATGATAACAATTTCTGGCAAAGGAGATAGATTTAGGTTAGAAATAAATTAAAATTTTTTCTGCGTAGAGATAGAGTGAAAAATAGAATGATATAGATATCACCGGAGATGGAGATACAGTAGTGGATAGGAAGAGATAACATTTTGCGGATGCAAGTCCGCTACTTGTCCAAATACAGAAGGAGGAAAAAGAATGAAATGAAATAAATAATAAATATTAGTAAAATGAGTAAAATAATATTATACATCTGGAGATCACACACGTGCAATTATGAAACTTATTTACTTGAAAAATAAGAAGAATATTTCCAATTTTCAAAATTTTGATCACTATGAGAATTATATGTATGTGAAATATAGCTGAATTATAAATGTGCAATGACATATGTTCTTAAATTACTTATTCTTCGCAAAATGCCAAAAAACCAGTTTTCATAATAAAAAATTCATAGTATCACTTTGCGGTTAAATAACTAATTATCAGAATTTTTATTTAAACGCTTCTGATGTTAATTTTTCATATTTTTTTATAAGCTATACTACAATTTACGAGCACTGTTTAATATTAGACAAATCGTCATATGGGGGATTATTTCTCAAGTGTGTACACTCAGAAAAACGAATTTCTCCAATCGAACTCAAATTTGAGCAAAGTGAAGTCTTATTGGATGTAGATTGTGGAAAAAAAAAAATTGTGGATTGAACAAATATTTAATGAGGGGAAGAGAGTAAAATTTCTTCGTTTTGTGCAGATAACATCTTCTTCAGATATTTGTGAGTTCTTGAACAGCAATAAACATTTTTTTTACACTATATTTTCGATTTCGATAGACTTTTTCACGTCCTTTCAGTTGGCAATATATACAGGGTGTCCCACCACCTATGAACGTGCCGGTACTGGGTGATAGAGGACAAAAATAGAAACTGAAAAGTCCCGTAGCAAAATTTGATCTGGGTCTTAGTTTGGACACAATAAAGCTTCAAAGTTGGGCAACCACTTGTTTGTCACATAAGTGTTAAGATAGTGTGCGTGATGGCGGTTCAGTTCAGGCCAGCCCTATCCGACTCCCCGATCTTTTGTACAGCAGCAGTTGTCGCTTATAAGATCCCACATAATCGAAGAACGCATCCGCTCGCCAACAGATAGCGTCACATCTGTCCTGCGTTAGAAAAACATTGCGTCCTATGAGAAAAAACTCTAAAACTAATAAAATAGCGATTTCTACCTAATATTATGGCTTTTGGTGTTAATAGTGAAATGCATAGTTTATTTTTCTGAATTTTTTGATATGTTAAATATGGCTCGTTTTAAAAAAAGTACTTTTAGTCTCCAATTATTATTATATATTTTTTAAATATCAATTACCTATTAAACAATTATTAACTAAATTATTCGAGGATGTTTTTATTTAATATTAGTCAATGATTATCCCAAAATGATTAATTAATTTTTCACGCAGGACGATTGTGGCGCCATCGTGGGTACCTGTAAGCGACAACTACATTTTCCATTAGTCGGATAGGGCTGCTTCAGGCGGTTCACTTCTCGCTTCTGATTGGTTCATTATGTCCAACTTTGAAGCTTTATTGTGCCCAAACTAAGACGCAGATCAAATTTTGCCAAAGGACTTTTCTGTTTCGTTTTTTTCCTCTAACATATCACCAAGTACCGGCACGTTCATAGGTGGTGGGACACCCTATATATTTTTTCAAAAAATATGAGATGGATTTTGTTGCTTTTTTTTTTGTCTTAAAATAAAATTCAAGATTTTCCCTATAAAACCGTATGAGATAAAAAGTCGAAAAAGAATTTTTAATTTATTTAAATAAGCGTTGAGTATTCCGGTTGATCTTCTTTCCTACTAAAATTTGACCTTCATTTTTGAAGGTAGAATATTTATTTTCTGAAAAAGTGCATGTGGTCAACCGAAAGGGCGTGAAAAAATCTATTGAAAACATAGTGTGAGAAAATTTTTTTTTGCTATTTAAAGAGGTAAAAATATACGAAATAGAGGGTATCTGTACAAAACATGAATAAATTTCACCCACACCCCCTCAGTAAATATTTGTTCAATCGGAAAAATTTGTTTTTCACAAACTACCATGTAATAGGACTATACTTTGCTCAAGTTTGAATTCGATCATAGTAATTCGTTTTTCTGAGTGGGTACACTTGAGAAATAATCCTCCTCGTATATAAAATCAAAGTGGAAAGCCAAAACCAGTAGATTTGACGATTTGAATATATTCTTAGTTAATCGTCCGACAGAAAGAGTGAAACGGCTGGCTTCTTGGCTTATGTCGCATTCTAATACATGCTGTGTAACTTTTTCCATGACATTCTACGACCAAGTTTATTTCATACTATCTGCTAATGTAGTTCATTACGTATATTTAAACTAATCCCAAACTCGTTTTCTGGCTGAACTTTAAAAAATTTTGATTTAAAAGTATGTCGATATTTACGAAATTTCAAAATCTTTTAATTTCTAGTTAATACCTTTTATCGCTGCTCGTTAATAAATAATTTTCTATCTTATATACGGGGCATTATTCCTCAAGTGTACCACCCTCAGAATTCGACTTTGTCTGATCAAACTCAAACTTAGGTAAAGTATAGTCCTACTAGGTAGAACTTTAGAGGAAAAAGATTTTTTCGATTGGACAAAAATTTACCGAGATAGGTTTTGATAGCTTTTTTCCTGGTTTATCGAATGTTGATATCTATTTGTAAAAAAATTGAAAATTTGACCGATTTTTTTGAAAATCAAAATATTTTTGACTATTGAGTCAAACCAGGTCAACTGTACCCAAAATTTTCCATGAAAACCTAAATTGTGAAATAAATTATATATTCGTGAAGTATTCGACCATACAAAAAAACAATTTGAAGGATTTTTAAATATTCCTTTTTTTTGTTTGTTCTTTTGATACATAAACATTTAGACACTATTTTCTTGCAAAAAGCATAATTCAAATTCTGTTAATGATAATGGAGTGAAATTTTTATAGATTATAGGTAAATATCCACCCTTTCATATGAACTAGACAGATAAGCGATATTTGTTAACAAAGGCATTTTTAATAACAATTTTATAAACAATTGGAAATTTTTATGTGTTCTCGATACTCGACTGAGCTAAAATTTTATATACATGTAGAATGAACCTTCAGCTTTGAGTTCCTGAAGGAAAAAAATTGTATTTGACCTTAGGAGTGTGGAAAACGAATTTTTTCCTCGCGCCATACATCGGTGGGCGAGCTCGGCGCTGGAGCCAGACACGGCGCTTGGATCGGAATTCAGTGTGATGTGTTTGCTTCGAAATTAGGAAGATAAAAAACTGTCATAATTTGATAAAAATGTAAGTATTATATTACAAAGTAATATAAAATGATATAATGTATCCCTACTTTCTTTTCTAACAATGATTTAATCGAAATATCTTGGATCTTTAGAAACGAATTTACACTGAAAAAAATACAGTACAAAAATAAATTTAACTTTTTGAATCTTTTAAATCATGAAAAAGATTTTGGTATAAAAGCAGAGTGGAATTTTTTCGCGACTTCGCATGGAAAATGGGCGTGTGATGAGATTGGGGGTGCTGTCAAAAGAAATGCTTATAAAGCAAACTTACAAATCGTTGATGGGAACTACTTAAATTCTCCTATCAGTTTTTTCAACAGGGCTGAGGTGTTTTTCAAAAACATTGATTTTAATTTTTGTTCCCATGCTGAACACAATGTTCACGAAAAAAAAATTGAAAACATGCTTTAGCCAAGCAATTACAGTCAGAAAAACCCGTCAATATCACCACTTTACGGCAAAGAATAAAACATCAATTCAGTGTAAATTTTTTTCTACAGATCCAAGATATTTCGATCAAATCATTGTTAGAAAGAAAAAGTAGGGATACTTTATTATATTTTAAATTACTTTGCAATATAATAATTACATTTCTATCAAATTATGACAGTTTTTTATCTTCCTAATTTCGAAACAAACACATCACACTGAATCCCGATCCAAGCGCCGCGTCTGGCTCCAGCGCCGAGCTCGCCCACCGATGTACGGCGCGAGGAAAAAATTCGTTTTCCACAGTCGTAAGGTCAAATACAATTTGTTTCCTTCAGGAACTCAAAGCTGAAGGTTCATTCTACATGTATATAAAATTTTAGCTCAGTCGCGTATCGAGAACACATAAAAATTTCCAATTGTTTATAAAATTGTTATTAAAAATGCCTTTTTTT
>UCOK01019380.1:15818-26398 GCA_900474325.1 Synergus umbraculus
GTTCTCGATACTCGACTGAGCTAAAATTTTATATACATGTAGAATGAACCTTCAGCTTTGAGTTCCTGAAGGAAAAAAATTGTATTTGACCTTAGGAGTGTGGAAAACGAATTTTTTCCTCGCGCCATACATCGGTGGGCGAGCTCGGCGCTGGAGCCAGACGCGGCGCTTGGATCGGGATTCAGTGTGATGTGTTTGCTTCGAAATTAGGAAGATAAAAAACTGTCATAATTTGATAAAAATGTAAGTATTATATTACAAAGTAATATAAAATGATATAATGTATCCCTACTTTCTTTTCTAACAATGATTTAATCGAAATATCTTGGATCTTTAGAAACGAATTTACACTGAAAAAAATACAGTACAAAAATAAATTTAACTTTTTGAATCTTTTAAATCATGAAAAAGATTTTGGTATAAAAGCAGAGTGGAATTTTTTCGCGACTTCCAATTTTTTTTCGTGAACATTGTGTTCAACATTGGAGCAAAAGTTAAAATCAATGTTTTTGAAAAACACCTCAGCCCAGTTGAAAAAACTGATAGGAGAATTTAAGTAGTTCCCATCAACGAGTTGTAAGTTTGCCTTATAAGCATTTCTTTTGACAGCACCTCCAATCTCATCACACGCCCATTTTCCATGTGAAGTCGCGAAAAAATTCCACTCTGCTTTTATACCAAAATCTTTTTCATGATTTAAAAGATTCAGAAAGTTGAATTTATTTTTGTTTTGTATTTTTTTCAGTCTAAATTCGTTTCTAAAGATCCAAGATATTTCGATCAAATCATTGTTAGAAAGAAAAAGTAGGGATACTTTATTATATTTTAAATTACTTTGCAATATAATAATTACATTTCTATCAAATTATGACAGTTTTTTATCTTCCTAATTTCGAAACAAACACATCACACTGAATCCCGATCCAAGCGCCGCGTCTGGCTCCAGCGCCGAGCTCGCCCACCGATGTACGGCGCGAGGAAAAAATTCGTTTTCCACAGTCGTAAGGTCAAATACAATTTGTTTCCTTCAGGAACTCAAAGCTGAAGGTTCATTCTACATGTATATAAAATTTTAGCTCAGTCGCGTATCGAGAACACATAAAAATTTCCAATTGTTTATAAAATTGTTATTAAAAATGCCTTTTTTTTTAACAAATATCGCTCATCTGTCTAGTTCATATGATAGGGTCGATATTTATCTATAATCTATAAAAATTTCACTCCATTATCATTAACAGAATTTGAATTATGCTTTTTGCAAGAAAATAGTGTCTAAATGTTTATGTAACAAAAGAACAAACAAAAAAAAGGAATATTTAAAAATCCTTGAAATTGTTTTTTTGTATGGTCGAATACTTCAGGAATATATAATTAATTTCATAATTTAGGTTTTCATGGAAAATGTTGGGTACAGTTGACCTGGTTTGACTCTATTGCAGAAAAAAGGCATGTTTCTTTTTGGTCTCAAAATAAAGCTTAAGTCTTTATCTTTCGATGCTGTAAATTTCATCTTGCCGATTTTTGTTGTTTTAGAGAAATTAAATAAAGAGTAAAGCGCCGCGCCGACGGCGCTCAAGACTACTGGGCTTCTCACTCGGCGGAATTTCTTCGGACTCATGTATCGTATCAATTATGAATATTTATTATTTATTAAACTGCTCTCTGCATTGTACAGAGTTGAGACTGTTATTAAAGTTTTCTAAAGCCTGCATTACAGTCATTGTAGGGACGTAATATTGAGAAAATAAATTTCTATCTAATAAATATATTGTAATACGTGTAAATAGTTTCATCGTGTACGTCATTATTGCGTTAGGTGTAGAGTTCAATTTTATTTATAAGCTATTTGAAACATATCTTTCTTTCCCTTCTTTTTTCTGATTGTTTGCAACTTCTTAACTTTTTCATTTACTTAAAAATAAATTACTTTTTTGGTCTTTTCGATATTTTCTTTTCGGTACACTGCTCTTTCCATTATAAAGGGTTGAGACTGTCATTTAAGTTTTATAATGCCTGCATTACACTCATTGTAGGGACGTAATATTAAGGAAAAAGACTATTTCCACGTATTACAATATATTTATCAGAAGGAAATTTATATTCTTAATATTATGTCCCTACAATAACTGTAATGCAGGCATTACAAAAATTTAATGACAGTCTCAACCCTGTACAATGCAGAGAGCAGTTTAATAAATAATAAATATTCATAATTGATACGATACATGAGTCCGAAGAAATTCCGCCGAGTGAGAAGCCCAGTAGTCTTGAGCGCCGTCGGCGCGGCGCTTTACTCTTTATTTAATTTCTCTAAAACAACAAAAATCGGCAAGATGAAATTTACAGCATCGAAAGATAAAGACTTAAGCTTTATTTTGAGACCAAAAAAAAAAAAAACACCTGGGACAAAATTTTGTATATTTCATAGGAAAGTAGCTTAATACCTTTGAAATAGCACGAAACCGCACAAAATCGAAAAAATTCAAAAAATTCCCCCTCCATTATCTCGGTAAATTTTTATCCAATCCAAAAATCCTTTTTCCTCTAAAGTTGTACCTAGTAGGACTATACTTTACTCAAGTTTGAGTTCAATCAGACAAAGTCGAATTCTGAGGGTGGTACACTTGAGGAATCATGCCCCATATGTATACGTAATGTACCGCCGCTGTGGCTAAATTTAAGTGACAGAATTGATTGTCCACGAAAAATGTGTGCTTTTTTTTAAAAAAGACAAAAAAAATATAAAAAGGAATTTAGAAGTTCTTTAGTATATTTCAAGGAAGTTCAAGGAATTTTAAGGAATTTCAAGAAATTTCATGAAAATAAGAGGAATTTTAAGCAATAATAATGGATTTCAAAAGATTAATTATGAGTAGTGAGTGGACTAGATAGAGCATGAAACTGTCTATGAATCGCCTGTGAAAGGAGAATCCATGGAGAATAGACATAAGGGGACAAAAGTGCTATACCTCAACTGCACGAAATAAGAGCATATTTTTTCGCAAAGTTGAAAATTCAATACTTCCGATATTACCGTGCGTGGCGCTAGTATGAACGTATGTACAGTATGATTCATGTATGCCTTAACATTTGTCACTAGATTTTTGTATGCATTCAATGCAAAATCCTAGTATAAATGTTAAGGCATACATGAATCATACTGTACAGTATGATTCTAGCAGTAACTAGGACGAAAATAAAATTGCGTGTTCCCTTCTAACAGTTTTATAAATCATGGCGACCGCTCCTAACGCACCCAGCGCACCTGTCAAAGTTTGTTTACATTTTATTATTGGTTATATCAATTCATTTTTATAAAGTTATATAAAAATATAATAAAGTGTTAGTTTGAAGTGTTAATATATTTAAATTACATAAAAGTATAATAATATTTTTCTAAAATGTATTTGGAAGTGATATTTGGTTTATATTTTTCAGAGCAGTTTTCTGGTAAGTTGCTTAATATTAGTAAATACTTTAAAAATGAAATTAAGTTCTTTAGGCTAAGTGGAACAGCTGTTATAATTTATATTTAATTAATATTTACAAATTTACATTAATAATTATTTATTTATATTACTCAATTTTAAAATTTCTAACCAAAAAATATGCTCTTGCTCTAAATTGATTGAATTTTCTACCAGAAAAAGTGAACTCTTAACGGAATACTTTATTTTTCACTCAAAAACAGGGGTTATTAATTAAATATTGGAATTTTTTAAGAGAAAAGAAGATTTTTCTAGAAATAATATATTAGTAAATCTTGATGTTTGTTCGAATTGTTTGGTAATTCTTAAAAATCCTTGAACATTTTTTGTAATGTCTTGAAACTATTTGAAATTTCATGAAAGTCCATAAGATCTATGAAAATTTCTTGTAATTCCTCGAAATCATTAGAAATTTCTTCAAATTGAACTTTATTATTTTTAATTATGCTAATTATAAATATTTTTCAGATGAAATAGAGGAAGATTTGAGACTTAAAAATAGCACTGGCTTGGTCACGTTTTGGAAATAGGAATTTGCGTTAGAAGATGAAATTTCGTCAAGTATGATTTCCTTTTATTTTTAACATTTTTTGACAGAATCTTCCTCTCTTTAGATTAAATTTTTTCAATTCCAAATGGACACCCTTATATGTGATAAATTAATTAACGCTTTTCTTTTCCTTCATTATAAATTTAAAATTCTGAGAAAGTTTTCTCCAATTTATCAGTTTAAGGAAATGTTATTAAAAATGACAATAATAATAATTGTAAACTATTAATAATTTACAAGTACAATCACACTTTCGTTAAAAATTAAGTATTTCTAAATTTATTGGAAATTGAATTAGCCTTGATACTTTTTTTTATTATGTAAAAATGCGTTTCCTAAAAGAGAAGCTTAATTTTATGGCTTGTTGCGTATTTCAATTATTCTATTTTGTTTTTTAAATGAGAAAATTGTGTTTTTTTGTAATATTTTTTAATTTTATTTCGTTGTTAGGAGATTAAAAGAAATATTAATCTGGAGTTGAAAACTTGAAAAATAAGAGAATTCCTCTTACTATAAGGTATACTAAAATTATTTCATTATTTATTTACAGGGTGTAGCGGAAGCCGAACAACAGAGGAAACAAAATAAAACGAAATGAGAGGAATGATTTTTCGCTGTGACAAAGTCCCTCATAATCCGGGCACTTATAATATATTTTATAAGTTCTTTCTTCCGACGACCTCAGACTGACGCGCCGACAACAGCTGGCCCTGGAGGTGCACCATTGCGTAAATTAAAATTTGTGAATCTCTTCGAAAATGGAACCGTATTCGATCTAAATGTTTACTTATCGGAAACGAAATTTTTTACTCAATTTGTAAATGAAAATGCACACGTTTGGACACAGGAAGAATTAATGTACGTCGATTGGACGATCCATTTATATAAGTTCATTCCTTCAGAGAAACTAAAAAATAATACTTCAATTTATCTTCACGTCTTTGTTACCAAGGCTGGTAAATCGTCAGGTCCTAATTCTGGAAAAGGAAGGTATGCAGGAAAGGATACAATCTCTCATGCAAGGAGGATGGTGAATAAGGTTAAAAAAAGTTCGTTATCAGGAAACTCATAATTCAAAGCGCGATTCACCTCCACAACCGGAGATTCTGCATTTGTTTATACGACCGATGGTGTCGTGACCCCCTTGCTTATTGCACCCCAGGAATCTGAGTTTTTCTACATGAAGTTTTTTCAAATTCCATCAGCCTTAAATATTACGGTCATCTTGTGTATCACTAAAAATAAATAAAATTTTAATAAAAGCATTGTACAAGTAAATAAGATAGCAAGTAAGATTCATGTATGCCTTCCCCCCCATCATGTCAACCCAACCCCGGTTTCCATAAGATTCAAATGAAAGCCAGGGTTGGGTTGACAGGCCCCAAAGGAAGGCATTCATATGAATCTTACTGTATATACCAGTGTACTAAACTCGTGCCCCTTAATCAACTGCGGGTGCGTCGCACTCTGAATTTGATTGGTTACAATTCGCGTGCAGTTCAAAATGCTAAAGAATATTATTTTTAATGTTTATTATAAATAATGCATTTTAACTTATAAAAATGTCTATTAGATCGAAATTCATGAATCTTGATAAAAAGAAAAATTGAAAAAATCTTCACGTCTTTGTTACCAAGGCTGGTAAATCGTCAGGTCCTAATTCTGGAAAAGGAAAGTATGCAGGAAAGGATACGATCTCTCATGCAAGGAGGATGGTGAATAAGGTTAAAAAAAGTTCGTTATCAGGAAACTCATAATAATAAATGTTATTTTGTAAAAGGGCAAATCAGGAAATAAAGAAAAAATTCATAGTTAACATTTTTTTTTATTTTCAAAAATGTTACTTTACATCTGTTTAGTTTTAGGAGATTCACTAATTTACGTTTTATTGACTTCAATTCTTCTTGAAAAATAATACTCCTAGAGAAGTAATTACTTTATTTGAGTGATTTTCTAAAGTGAAATAATTAATATTTTGTCCAATATCCATTTCTTTCAATTACACTTTGTAGGCGTTGGGGCATTGAATTTATGGTGATCGCAACAATTTCAGGTTTCTGTGCAAGGTTTTGCCAACATAATTGAACGTGCTGAATTTCGATTCACTAATTATGCAGGTCATAAGCGGGACCTTCATATGCAATCGTGCTCATCAGCTGTAGATCGGAATTAAAAAGTACCTGAAATAAAAAATTTGTAATAAAAATTTTTTTTTAATATTTAGTAAATAAAAAATCGTTTTAAATTAAAAAATATACCGTTCCTGGCTGGATTCCGTTTTTGAAGTGCGTATTAACGTGTTTCCACTTATTTATAAATTCGTAGTCGACATCCTCCATTTCGTCGAAATCTTTTTTGTTTATTTCTTTCAAGCGTACAATAACTTCTGACCACAATTGTTGAAAGAAATCTCCTAAAAATAAACATTAATTAATTAATTACAATTTTCAACCTTCATGAAATATACATATGTAATATAATTTTTTAAAATAATTACCATTGACATTTTCTCCATGGAGATGATTTTGACGGAATCTTCTTGAAATTAATTTGAAAGCCGTATTTCTGGCTTTTTGTCAGCAATAATTTTTATGCTCCTTGTCGTACAAGCAAGGAAATTTATAAATTTCCTTGCACAGGAAATCACATGCCAAAGGAATCAGCTCCATCGTATAATAAATTTTATATTATTCTAATGATGCTTACTTTACAATTAGTGCAAGCGAAACAACAAACAACATCTTGCTTACCTTGGATACCATCCTAAAGACTACATTCAAATATTTTTTTTTAAACAAGTGAACATAAGAAAATAACCAAAGTTATATTTTAAAGTAATTCGTATAAAAAATGTGTCAAAATGTTGAATGAAAATAAATTACATTTTTTTGCAAAAATTCTTCAACCTTACGAATTTCTGTATATAAAAAGAGATCCAAATTATGGAAATGATGCAAAAAATCAAGAAGCTTTTGAAAAAATCGCGGAAGAAATGGGAAATATGTTGAAAGACATGAAGAGTGACAGTAAATAATAATCTTTTATTAAAAATTAACATATAATTTACATATATTCACTATTTTATAGTTCTAACTCGTAAATTTTTATATTCCAGGTCAAGCGATTCAAAATTTATTTCTACATTCATATTCATGGAAAACAATTTTTAAATCAGAATTATGTAGTTTTGCAAAGTTTGACTTATTAATTGTTATTCCTGTCAATAAATGTTTCTTTTGTTTCCAAGAACTTTAAGATATATTTATTTCATATTTTTAGGGATTTAAAAGTTTTTTCGTAAAATTGTAATGGATTTTAAGAAGCTTGTAAAATTTTTTTAAAATGTTGATATTTGAAAAATTATTTTAAAGTCGTTGAAACCAAGTGTTAAGCTCAAAATTCTATTCTCTATTTTACTCAACGAAAATTATACATATAATATTTTAATGTTATAATATTAAAATATTATAATATAACAGAATTTAAAATCTGACTTAAAAATTAAATGCTTTCATTTTACTTTAAAAATATTTGAATTAGATATTTTCTCGCCCCTTATTTCCTAAAAAATCTCCTTTTTTTCCCTATAATTGAACTACTGAACCGCTGACATCCTTGATATAAAATAAATAATAAGAAGATATTTTTAAAATTTTCGAAACAACAATAGCTATGTTCAAGGAAGACTCTTACTTAGTAACAGTTTCTCTTGGAAACAAAAATAATTAAAAGTTATTGGAAAAATCAGTGCAAGCAGGAAGAATTTATTTTGCTCTTTTATATAAATAAAAATGGAAATGGAACGTCTAAATCCGTTTGAAAATCTATCAGGTATTAATTATGAAAGTAAATGTATCTTTCAATTGGAATTTTTTCAATGGTAACCATTTTTTTTAGTTCGTGTTTGAATTTTTTGTTTATGTTTAATTATCACAAATAGGCTACCATAATTGACATATTTTAAATAAATTCATTTTTTATTTGCAGGATGCCAGTTCGCCCCCTTTTTTCCCCTTAAATTTTCAAAATCCTCTTAAAACCCTAAAATCGAGAATTTTGAGCCAATTTTACCCTTTTTTTTCACAAAGTTCAGATTCAAAAACAGGGGGGCTACATGCCAAGGAAGTCAGGAAAGTCAAACAAATGTCAGGGAAATTCGATTAGTTGTCAGAAAAAATAGAAGGTATTCTTTGAGATTCTCTAGGTTTCCAATGATTTTAAGACATTTTTAATAATTTGAAAGGACTTTAAGATGTTTCGAGTGATTACAAGAGATTTGTATAATATTTAAACGATTTAATTGAATTTTTAAAGGACTTCATGAAATTTTTAGAGACTTTTAAGGAAGTTTAGAGAATTCATAGAATTTTAAGGAATTTTAAAAAGCTTGTGAAAATTTTTATGTGATTTTAAGAGATTTTTAATAATTTTTAGTGATTGGAGGTGATTTTAAATTTTAAAAGAATTAAAGATATTATATACGAAATTTAAAAAAAATTTCAGTAGTGTTATTGAAAATTTGTGCGCATTTTTTATACATTTTTGTCAGGCAGATTTGTCAGGGAAAAGTCAGGGAAATTGAAAAATTGAATTTTGTGGACACCCTGAAAAAGCAGTTGCGTAAAAAATTCGAGAAAAAGAAATCTGAATTAGGTCTGTTAAGTAAAAAAAGGAAACTATCTGTTGATTAGAAAAGGTCGTTTTGGTGCAATTAACATTTTTTTTAAATACCGATATGGGGGAATTATATATCAAAAGTTCCTAATCATAGAATATAAATTATAAAAAATATCGTACCTATTTAATTAATGTATTTTCACTCAACTTACACTAAAAAAAATTCCCTTTTTTCCTTAAAATTGAATTACTGAACCGCTGGCATCCCTGTATTTGTGTGTCTATCTTATCTGTAAATGTATAATTTAAATTATCTATTTATCTATCTAAGAAATAATGTTTAATTTTTAATTACCTTAACAGAAGTTACTCGAGGTCAAATAATCGGAAAATGGCAAAAAGGAAATACAACAGAAGAAATTAGCGCAGAAATGGGGATTTCGAGACAAACTGTAAGAAAATGGATACGGAAGTATGAAGATTTTGGAGATGAGGGATTGCGAGACTATCAGCGTTATAATGCAGGAAAGAGGAAGACAACACAAGAAGAAGATGAAGAAATTCAACAATTTTTCGTTGAAGAAAGTCAATTTGCTTCTGCGTCAATGTATGTAAACGATGTTAACAACGAAATATCTAAGAGTACTGTGTTGAGAAGATTAAAAGAAAGTAAGCTTAGCAGCTGTGTACCGGCGAAAAAACCTTTTTTGACGGATCAACACAGAGAAAGGCGGCTTTTGTATGCGCAGCAATATGTTAATCAACCAGTTGAATTTTGGCAAAACTGCTGTTGTTTAGACGAGAAAACGTTTTGTACAGCGGAAGAAGGGAGACTTAAAGTTTGGCGACCAAGAGCGTATAGAAACCATCCAGATTATGTGGTACAGAAGCAGCATAGTGGCCGTATTTCTGTAGGTTTCTGGGGATTTATTTCGCCGATGGGAGTTGGCCAAATCTGTGAAATCCCTGGAAGATTTAATACCGCCAATTATCTTCATATTCTACAAAATGAGTTCCTTCCTTTTGCTCGTCAAATTTATCCAGCTAACGAGTTTAAGCAAATAAAAGTCATTCATGACAATAGTCCAGTGCATACGGCTCATTTCATTAGGGACTGGTTTAATGAACATCCTGAGCTCGATGTTCTACCTCATCCACCCCAGTCACCAGACTTAAATCCAATAGAAAATATATGGAGCATCTTAGTTCGTGATTGGGTGTCTGGCCAGGATCGAAATCGCAACCAGTTGGTTCAGCACGTTCAATTATGTTGGCAAAACCTTGCACAGAAACCTGAAATTGTTGCGATCACCATAAATTCAATGCCCCAACGCCTACAAAGTGTAATTGAAAGAAATGGATATTGGACAAAATATTAATTATTTCACTTTAGAAAATCACTCAAATAAAGTAATTACTTCTCTAGGAGTATTATTTTTCAAGAAGAATTGAAGTCAATAAAACGTAAATTAGTGAATCTCCTAAAACTAAACAGATGTAAAGTAACATTTTTGAAAATAAAAAAAAATGTTAACTATGAATTTTTTCTTTATTTCCTGATTTGCCCTTTTACAAAATAACATTTATTATTATGAGTTTCCTGATAACGAACTTTTTTTAACCTTATTCACCATCCTCCTTGCATGAGAGATCGTATCCTTTCCTGCATACCTTCCTTTTCCAGAATTAGGACCTGACGATTTACCAGCCTTGGTAACAAAGACGTGAAGATTTTTTCAATTTTTCTTTTTATCAAGATTCATGAATTTCGATCTAATAGACATTTTTATAAGTTAAAATGCATTATTTATAATAAACATTAAAAATAATATTCTTTAGCATTTTGAACTGCGCGCGAATTGTAACCAATCAAATTCAGAGTGCGACGCATCCGCAGTTGATTAAGGGGCACGAGTTTAGTACAC
>UCOK01019381.1:0-25011 GCA_900474325.1 Synergus umbraculus
GTGTGTGTGTAGTACAGTGTGTGTGAGTACTTTTTAACTAAGCCACCCAGGACTCAGTGAGTGGAATACAAAGCCAGCCACACATCACAAGGGCTAAGGACAGGATCTGCCTGCTGCCTTAGTGGATGATACGACGTATCATCCAGGGCTCCTCCAAACCCCGCGGCACACTTGCCATTCCCCCGGGTGCAACGTAGTGAGGGCTGTACCCGTGCCTGAGACGTCAGGACTGCGTTGTACTCCAGCAGTGGAGGTGTCCTCCTTTTCAGAAAGCTACAGGTGCTGGCTGGTAAATTAGGAACTACTTGAATGGCCATTCAATCTTCGGTATTGTAACCTATTAATTTTTTATTATATCTTCTTATTTCAATCTTCTAAATCTACTTGGAAGGCTTTTTCCTCACGCAAGACTGGGGTTTTTTATGCCGGAAAAGTGGATTTAATATTATAGTTTATTAAAGTTCTTATCTAGTAAAATTGGCTCACCTCTTCAATTTCACACACCCCCCCATACCTTCCTTTTGGTTTTTTCATTTGTGAACTTCCTAATTAAATTGAGACTTATTTACTTCCTTTTTTTTTAGCTGTCACCTTGGGGATAGAAAGAGATACAAACTTTCAGCAAGGGAGACAGAATTAGGGATAGAAAGGAATAACATTTTTTTGCGAATAAATAGGCTAAGGGATAGAAAAAGATAGACAGTACCAGAAATAGAGATAGACTGGGGGATAAGAATAGATAGATATTACCAGAAAGAGATAGACTGGGGGATAGGAAGAGATAGGATATTCCAGACACAGGGATAGGCTGAGAGATAGGAAGAGATAGATATCAGCGGTTACGGGGATATAATGGTGAATAGAAAGAGATAGCGTTTTGGGGATGTAAAATGGATACTTGGAAGAGATAGAAAATTTCTATCTCCAAATTTCTATCTCTTTCTATTTCTTTACTTTCAGCAGAGTTATTATATGTAAATATGATATTTCTTTTAGATGAAGAAAATAGCTTCATAAATACCAGCTGGGCAGTTTCCGATAAGCAGGATTGTACTTATCAATCCAGGATTAGTTCGCGTCATTGCATATAGGTTATCCCAGCTAATGCCCCAATAATGAACGTAACTCATCAGCATGCAAAGGTAATACCCTGGATATGGATATTGTGAGCCATTAATATCTGGTTTTCCGATATACGGATTATAAGAGTAAGTCATTCAACGTGTTTCTGTAATTACAGAGAGCGACTCAGCTTTTGAGAAATTACTCTCAACTAAATAGAATGTACTCAGTCGAAACGTTAATTGAATTATGGAGAATTGATTGGGTTATTGAAGCAAGGGATTATATTAATTCAATTAAAAGGCCATAAGAGGAACTTTGGTTGGTAGGTGGAAAAGGGGTTTTGGTTGAAAAGAGGAAAATAGGTTTGTTTTGATGGGAAAAAGGTATCTTTTAGTGTGAAAGTTGAAGAGGTGTTTTGTTTGAAAAGGGGAGGGAATATTTGATTGCAAAGGAGGAGTAAGAGATTTGATTGTACACTTATATATTCTTAATTTATTTGTCATAGGAAAGTGGAAGTAGATTTTTTTTAGAAGAGGAAATAGAAATTTTTGTAGGAAAGGGGAGGGGGTTTAGGTTTGGAAAGATAAAGAGGAGGTTTAGTTGGAAAAGAGGGAGTAGGAGTTTTATAATTAAAAAAGTTATTCTCTTAAATTACTTTTCTGACATAAGGAGATTTTCTAGGACTTTTTTGGTACTTACATTTAATATTTGTGTACCTTCTTGAAATTTTCTAGATACACAGTTCATAATATATATATTTTAGTAATAATAAGTCTCATACTTGATACTTTAGTAGAACTTTATTTAGGATACTATAATGGAATCCCAATAACTCTGATAAACATCTATTGCAATATATTGATCACCTGCTGAGAACCGCATGCTCACATGTCTAACATACTTCATTAATATGCCACTCTTTCCTTTATCCAACTAAAGGTCACTAGTATGAATGAAGCAAGGGTTATTAACCCTGCGTGGGTTCATTGAGTGAGTGCGCTCGTAGTTTTTTTTTCACGCTTCCTTGACGAGGAGACACGTGGAATCATAACGATGCTCGTACTATAAGTTGCAACACGTGTAGTAAGTTTACACGTAGATTTTATAATTATATAATATACTATATGTGGAAAGTTTATCTGCTTTCGAGAAAAGTTAATTTAATATGCAAATGTCGACACGTACATGATGGATTAAATTCTTCATTCATATTGTATATTAAATTTTTAATTAAATTCTTAATTTTACATTTTTCTTATTTCGAAAATCGTGAAATACAGTATCGAATAAAGGGGAAGAATTTTTGCATTTTTATTTTTCCTATCATAAAAAAATAAGATAAACGTCCCACGTCCACATAATTTTTTATTGAATTTGTTTCACGGAATCGAATCGTTGCGTAACAATATATGATATAATGGAAAGCTCTAATTCTACAGGAAGCTTATCATCATTTAAGGTTCAATGAGAATATGAGTAATATTTATTTTACTATTAAATAATTACTTTCTTATTATTTCATTTACTTCTCTTGATAATTTCAAGAGGTTTATTTTGACACACTGTTTTTTAGTGTTCATGATTGCAAGGATTAGTCCGGGAGCAATCCTGTGGATTTCTATGTTGATGTAGCGGTGGTCTTTCTGGCGGTGGAGTATATCGCGGAATGTTTTCCGGAGACATATATGACAAGATCCAATTTCTGTTTACAGGAGAAGCCACACTCACAAACACATCAAAATTTGCATGAAATCCATCCGCGATCAGAATACCAACCAGTTGACCATTGTAAACTAGAGGGTTGCCACATTCACCAGGACTGCAAGATTTCTATTCATGATGTGTACAAATAATTTCATTTGTTATAAGAGGACTCCCATTGTGCATGTTTTGACAGGCTTGCAGGCTCATTGTAGGCAAACGGATTGATCGCAATTCATGATGGTCAGATAATCTCCTGTTAATAAATAATATTATATTTATTAATAATGACTAATTAAATTTCACAAGCAGTACATGCATCTGATCTTCTATTTCTGATCTTACTAACTACTGCTGGTTCCGCTATGAAACTTATGGATCAAGAAGCTATAAATACGTTTTATACATTCTATAAGTTTCATTCTGGAACCATCAATAGTCAAGGAAAATAAATAAATTGAACCGCTGGCGATCAAAAGAGGGTGCGTGTGGATTCAGCCTGAGAATTATTGTCCTGAAAGTTAATTTAAAGTCTTTCGATTTTTAATTTTCAAGACTTATACTTCTAGAGAATTTCAAGGCACATCTTTTTTCCTCTTGTAAAAATTTGCTTCCGCAGATTTTTTCGAAAATTTGAGGCTTTATTCTGAAAAAGTAATTACCTGTTTATGATTCAAAGTACTGTCCGCCACTAGCCACTACTTTTTGCCATCTTTCGGGCAATTGTCGGATACCATCTTGAAAAAACGATGCGTCTTTTGAGGCGATCCACAAATCGATCCATTCTTTGACTTCTTCATAAGAATGGAAATGCTGCTCAGCTAGGCCATGTGCCATCGATCGGAACAAATGGTAATCGGAAGGAGCAATGTCTGGAGAGTACGACGGGTGGGGTAAGACTTCTCATTTTAGGGTTTCCAAGTATGTCTTGACGGGTTTTGCGACATGTGGCCGAGCATTGTCATGTTGCAGGATAACTTTATCGTGTCTCTCTTGATATTGTGGCCGTTTCTCCTTCAATGCTCGACTCAAATGCATCAATTGCATTCGATACCGATCCCCTGTAATAGTTTCACTAGGTTTCAACATTTCATAATACACCACACCGAACTGGTCCCACCAAATGCATAGCATAACCTTGGCACCGTGAATATTCGGTCTGGGCGTAGATGTGGAGGCATGTCCGGGCATTCCCCATGATTTTCTGCGTTTGGGATTATCATAGTGGGCCCAGTTTTCGTCGTAGGTTACAATGCGATGTAAAAAACCCTTCTGATTCTGTCTTTGAAGCAGCTGTTCACAAGCAAAGAATCGGCGTTCAACGTCTCTTGGCTTCAATTCATAAGGAACCCAATTTCCTTGCTTCTAAATCATTCTCATGGCTTTAAGGCGTTTCGAAATTGTTTGTTGAGTGACTCCCAATGATTCTGCTAATTCTTCTTGCGTTTGGCACGAGTCTTCAGCAAGTAATGCCTCCAGTTCGGAATCTTCGAAAATTTTTTCTCTTCCGCCGCCATACCGGTCCTCGACCTCAAAATCACCGCTTTTAAAGCGTTGTAACCACTCACGACACGTTCTTTCACTAAGAGCAGCGTCACCGTAAGCACTTGAGAGCATTCGATGAGCCTCAGCCGCAGTTTTTTTCAAATGAAAGCAGAAAATCAACACTTCCCGCAAATGACGAGAATTTGGCTCGAAAACTGACATCTTCGATCGAGAATACACTTCTGATGCAAACACAAATTCACTAATGTGGTGATG
This sequence comes from Synergus umbraculus, assembly GCA_900474325.1. NCBI lineage: Eukaryota > Metazoa > Arthropoda > Insecta > Hymenoptera > Cynipidae > Synergus > Synergus umbraculus. Next base: position 4,528 of record UCOK01019381.1, read on the forward strand.
TGGATGTCCAAGCTTACTGTATGACATTTTTGACCTGCCTATTTAAACCGGCACTTACCGCTGCAGTCATCTAAAAAAACGGCGGAAGCAAAGTTGTACACCTAATAGTTTTTAAAGTACACTCATCTCCCGATCGAGGGCATTTTTCACGCTGGGCTGATTCTACGACCCCCCGAGCGTCCCTCGACAGTCTACACTGAATAGCTCGAGCTATTTTAATCCCATCTGATCGAGGGCACTCGACCCCCGAGCGGTGCCGTCGATCGGGAGATGAGTGTAATTGATAAAAAGTGAATGTTTTGAATCCACGAGTACCCTCTTTTCATCGCCAGCGGTTCAATTATAATTCAATATATATGATAAATTACATGTCGCTCGCCTTGAGCTGATGCTACTTAAACCACCACTAAAAAAAAGAGGTTATACATGTTCCATTAGGATAAGGCAAGAAAAAATATCTCCTCTCGCTTTCCTATCATAAAAGTGGTGTCACGAAATGTCTCGAAAATCTCGCATACATTGTTGTTGCAAACCTGATTGGCTTCTAAATGACTTAAAATTGTAACAAGGAAAGCAAAATAATAACGCATTTTTTGATTTGCTAATCTCTTAAAATTTTACAAAAAAATTCAGAATCCTTCAAAATTCGTTAAAATCTCTTAAAATATTCTTAGAAACCTGTTGAAATTTGTTAAAATTTGTGAAAATATCTAAAAATTCCTAGAAACGTCTTTAAATTCCTTACCATTTAAAATCTTTGTAAATCATTAGAAACCTTGCCAAATTTCATGAAATCCTTAACAATTCCACAAATCTTTTCAATATCAGAAAAATCTCTTGAAATCACTTAAAATTATTTGAAATCTGATAAAATTTCATAAAATCCCTCGCAATTCTTAGAAATCTTTTAAAATATCTTAAAATTCCTTGGAATTCCAGGATAACATTTAAAATTCCCATAAAACTTCCAAACCTTTTGAAATTCCTTAAAAGTTCACGAAAACCTTAGAAATCGCTGAAATTCTTCGAAATCTTTTTAAATTCTTAAGAACCTCTTAAAATTTCTTCAAATTTCAAAACATTTAGAATCCATTTTAAAACGCTAATAATTCTTAAAAGCCTCTTAAAATTGCATAAATTCTTTTAAAATCTCACAAAATATCCTAAAATTCAACGAAATTTTTTTAAAATCCTAAAACTCGAGGCGCTGACAACTGATGAAATCAGGTGTACACTTGCACTGAAATCTTCTGAATTCTCCTGAAATATCTGAAGTCACATGAATTCATTAGAATTTTCTTGAAATCTCCTGAAGTCGCGTGAAGTCACGTGAATTCATTTGAATTTTCTTGAAATCTCCTGAAGTCAGTGAAATCTTCTGAAGTCATTTGAATTCACCACCAAATTGATGCCTTACATTACCGACAGTTTCAATCAGCTGGAGCAAATGAATTTTATAAGTTGGCAAACCTTCTTTTACGCTCTTTTCGAGGCGCAAGATTCGCTCCCCCCACAGTTCCCTCTACGCCACGGTTGCGTACCTAAAATACCTACACACAGAAAACAGTTTCTTTGAATCCAAGAAACTTTATTTGAATCAAAGAAATCATAGTATTGATATACGGTCAAAGAAACATTTCTTTGATTCGAACAAATTTTTTTTGGAATTAAATAAACAGTTTCCTTAAATTAAAATTATTCAAAATAATTTTGTTTCAACCAAAAACAAGTTTTTTTCTGAGAGTAACGTAAATTATATGGTTTTTTACAGTAATTAACCAGGTATTTTACGTCGATAACATCAAATTCATATGGATTTGGGGGGTTTTCTACGTAAAATACTTGAAGTCACGTGAATTCATTTGAATTTTCTTTAAATCTCCTGTAGTCAGTGAAATCTTCTGTAATCACTTGAGTCACGTGAATTCATTTGAATTTTCTTGAAATCTCCTGAAGTCAGTGGAATCTTCTGAAGTCATTGAAATATCCTGAAATATCTTGAAGTGAGAAGTAGGTGTACACCCGCTTTGCCGAATTGTCAACCCCTCGCTAAAACTCTCTTGAATTTCGTAAGAATCACTTAAAAATTGTCAAATTCCCTTAAAAATTCTAGAAAAGTCATTAAAATTCCTTTCTAAAAAAGTGGTTTCTCTCTAGAAATTGCTCAAAAATCTCGCATACATTCTTGTTGGAATGTTGGAATGTGTTCCCTCGAAATCCCGGTCGAACAACAAGACGGACTGTCCGGGTCCTGTCCTGCGATGGGATGCACGATCGAAGTCTCAGGCACCAAGGGTTCCTGGGACGCGAGGAGTTGGCGTCTTCGACTTTCGCGACGCCTTCGGTTCAGGTGCTTCTGAAGTTTGCCGCGACGCTTGCGAGGTTTAGGGGTAGTGATGTTGTTCGACCTAAATCTAAAAAGGAAAAAACAACAAATTCGAAACACCGATTTAAATTCGTGAAGCCGGAAACCGTTGAAGACGCGACGCGAATGATCGAACATCACTGACGAGTCAGCACCATTCGACCTACCGAAAATTGTGGCCGTCGGTCACTCCTCCGGGGAGGGATAACCGGTCGACATAATGTAAAAAAAAAGAATAAAAATAAAATAAAATAACTAAACGGACCGGAACTAAAAAGAAAATTGAATTAAAAGCAAAGATTGCTGAAATTAAATAAAGACCAGGAAGGAAAAGGGAAAACACTTCCGAGATAACTTCAAGAAAATTGGGTTTATTCGTGGTTCGATGACGCGGGTACAAATCGGGAGACACGTGATGAGACGTGACCCTTGCTGTTTTTTCGGTGACGTAGTACTGAATCGTCGATTAAGATGATTCACGATTCTCAACGATGTAGCCAATCTAATTTTATTAAAAAAAAATAGATTCCTGAGGAATGAGTGCGAGTCACAATTTTAATATTTAATATAGATATTTGTTAAATATGCACAGAAACAGGGAGGTTTATTAAAAATGGAATACGAAAGTTAAAAATAAAAGGGGTACACTTTATAAATGTGGAAAAATGAAAGAAAAGGGGGGTTGAGTCGGTCTTGACTCAAGCTTAATGATGTGAGGAACTCCCTGGCCTTGGGGTCCCATCTTCACTTTAAATGTCTTGAATTTGTTTGGGGGGGAACACTGCACACTTTTTGGTTCACTTTACTAATCACAAATACTAATAATCCAATTGCTTCCTCCTCTTGGTTGAACTACTGTTGTGGTGAAAAAAGACAAGATTATCTTGGTGTGTAGGAGCACAGATGAACTCACCTTAGGTGGTCCACCTGTCACTTCCTAAAGTGATTGGACTTCTGGTGAACTCATCTGAGAATTACTTCTCAGATGGTCCACCAGTGAAAACTCCCTTGTCGTTAGAGTTACGACATGTTTAGAAAGAACAATGTTCACTACATTTTAAAAACTATCCTATTCTAAAAAAGACATGCATTGCAGACAACTTCATAGTGCTGCGGATGCGCTGGAGTAAGCGGAGAGAAAACACCAAAAGTGCTCGATGTGCAGGTCCTACTGCATGTGGTGATGTAAGAGGTCGAGTCTCGAAATGTGCCTGTCTTTATAGGCACAGCGGAGACATCGACAGGCCAATGGAGAAGCATCTGCCTTCCCATTGGTTGGAGTGGGTAGAGAGGTAGTAATTTGCCTTTCACACGGTGGCGGATCTCTTCCACGTCCGCGTTTCGTGCTGGGACTATTGTCTAATGCCTTTCGTGGCAGCGGATGCGCGCGTAACTCGTCCGTAGCTGCGGCGTTATGAGATATGACGAAGAAGGAGAAAAATGAAAGAAATAATAATTGTGACCGCTGGCGGGCGACAGCGATTTCACGAAAAATCGTGCCCTTCTCTCTAAATCTGAATCAGTGAAAAGTCACTGATTGACAGTGAAATTTCACTGATTCAAATAGCTAGAATCCGGTCACTGATAATCAGTGAAAAGTTACTCATGCATTCAGTGAACAAAAGTCACTGATTGAATCAGTACAAAGGAATAATGTGGACCGATAGTTGGCAGCAGTTGTACCTTCGTAATTTAACATTTTTTTGCAATATCTTCTTAAAAAACTGACAAAGTAACTTCGTTCTAGGCTCCTTTTAAGTACAATTTTGATAGCTTTTAATTTACCTGGAAAGAAATTAAAAGTTATATGCAATTAAAAAGCAAAAGTTTCAGCTAGTCTAACCTCAAACCAATAACCTTAAACGTTCATCGAAAGTTTTTCTGAATAAAATTTTGTTTGTACATATACCTTTGACACAATCAAACGTAAAAACAGTTTCCAATAATTAAATACATACATTCACCATACACTACAATAAGTGAAAAAACGAACAGAAAAGACGCTTCAATAGGCTTCATGAACCAAAGGACGCCACATTGACCCGGCAAATACTTGTAAATACGTTCGATATGATTGATAAAATGCTTACTTCACGTTGTTCGCGTTGTGGTTCGCGTTTACACCTTTTAAGAATTCAAAATTTCCACAATAAATTACTGAATTTACAGATTGAAATTGGAACTTGATTTCCAAAACTAATAAGTATACTTTATTGAAATTTGTAAAGGTTATATCGGTTCACTAATTAAATTAGTAAGACATTACTGATAATCAGTGGACTATTACTGAATTGATCAGTGAAAAGTCTCAAATCACTGATTCATCAGTGAAATACTTAATCACTAATTAAATCAGTGAAATTTTCACTGATTCAAATTTAGAGAGTTATTTGGAAAAAATGGTGGGGAGCACTCGTCACTACGAATCTTGGGAAAAACCAAAGACTTGTCGCCCGAACCTTGGGAAAACCCAGAGACTCGTCGTACAATTAGAGTATCACCTTATTTTGCCCGAAAAAAAAGGTTTACTTAAAATAAACGGCAAAATCGATGGTTGTGCAAATTGGTGTATATCAAATTTTAAGTAATTTTATAAACTCTAAAGCTGTTTCAAGGATTTTCACGAAGTTTCATTGGATTTTCAGATATTTTAAGGGATATTAAATAGTTTAAAGGACTTTTATTTAAAAGATTCAAGGGATTTTACGAAATTTCATTGGATTTTTAGCAATTATAAGAGATCATGGGATTTTAAGAAATCTTAAAAGATTTAACGATAGATATTTTCTGGAATTGTAAGTGATTTTAAAAACTTTCAAGGTATTTGAAGGGATTGCACAGAATTTCATTGGATTTTTAGATATTTTGAGGGTTTTAATGGGATTTAATGGAACTTTGAAACATTTTATAAGGAATTTAAAAGGATTTAAAAAATTTTATTCAGATTCTTAATATTAGACTAGGAATTATAAATTTTTTATCTTTCGAAAATTACATCACAATTATGAGATTTTATGGGATTATAAAATCGTTTTATGGGATTATAAAATCGTTTTATGGGATTTGACTATATATATTGTGGAATTTTAAGTAATTTGAGAAACTTTTAAATATTTTACGGAATTTCATTGAATTTTAAGGTGTTTTAAGAGATTTAATGAGATTTGACGGAACCTTGAAAAATGTTAAGAAATTTAAAAAGGGCTTTACGAAATTTATCGAGTTTTTAGAAATATTAAGTGATTTCACGGTATTTCGAAGAATTTTATGAAATTGTAAAGGATTTTACGAAAATGCATGAAATTTTAAGTAATTTTCATATATTTTACAGTGTTTTATACAGGGTATTAACCCTTGCTTGCTACAATGGGGTGGGTTACACCCCAGTCTTTTTTTTCTCTTAATTTAAAGTATCGAAACGTGAAGGAAATCGCTTTAAATCAATATTTGTCAATATTTCGAAACAAACAAATTGTCAAAGCAAAATATCCAATAGTTAATTTTTTATTACAGATTTTATGGCTGCCGTGGCCGACACCCCAACTTGGCAAGCGTTTTTTACTCTGCGAAGGTTTGCACGGAGAAAACGCTACACGGAAAAAAGGTATGATTGGGTCAACCATATAAATAGAAAATATGGCGCATCCATATTAAATGGCTGCAGCAACCATTATCTCCTGCTGCTGTAACTATTCTATGGTTTCTACAACCATTTAATATGGATGCGCTATATTTATCCATTTATATGGTTGGCCCAACCATACCTTTTTTTCCGTGTACACTAACCATTACTCTAGGATACACTACTCAGTCGTGTAGCTGAGTAGTAACGGTTACTGTGGAGAAATGAATGAATCGTGCCAATTCACTACTCAGTCATGTATTAAACTTTTGTTTTAGGCCACACGACTGAGTAGTGTATCCTAGAGTAATGGTTAGTGTAGCGTTTTCTCCATGTGGCAAGTAAGGGTTAAGTTATTTTAACGACTTCAGGGATTTCAAGGGATTTACGAGGTTTCATTGGATTTTCAGGAATTTCAAGGGATTTCATGGGATTTTAAGTAATTTTGTTTCCTCATAGAGGAAGCTTTGTAGTGGTGACAAAATCCAGTTTCCTAAAAAAGGTTTTTTTGAACATATTTCAAGGGCAATATATCTAGTATGATGTCCTGAAAAATTGTCCGGATGTGTGTGTGTATGTGTGTATGTGTGTATGTGACGATCCTGCAATATCTTGAAAACGCGTAGAGATAAATTGATGAAATTTTGCATACTTATTCAACTATATACCTAGTTGAATTTCTTTTAAGGGTTTCACAAAATATTTAATTTTAAAAGTTTTATGTACTTTTATAATTTCCGTAAAATTCATTTTTCCACTATAACTTCTTAAATATTGAAAATTTAAAGCTGGTGTACGGGAAATGAATATTCCCTTCATCGAGACGAATCGATTAACCTATATGATTAATGCATTTCATTAAAAAATAAGGAAGTTATGTTTATTTATAATTTTGAAAGTTAATTTTTCGCTCTATGTTTTCAAATAATCAAAATCTTGAGTTGACGTAAGGAAAATGAAGATTCTTTATGTCGAGACGAATCGATTGACCTACATATATGATCAATGTATTTCAATAAAAAATAAAAAAGTAATGCTTCATTAATTTTGTAAAAATGAATTTTTCAAATATAACTGGTAATATAAATGGAAACAAGTAATATCGAAGCTTAATGCTTCCTCTATGAGGAAGCAAATCATATTTGCTTACAGGGAGCAAAGTGCTCATTGAATGAACACAAAAGTTGATACAACTTCACAGCTAGTTATGGGATTTGATGATATTTTGGGAGATTCTAAGTAATTTTAGTGAACTTTAAGATATTTTATGAGATATTATAATAAGGAATTTGAAGGACATTTATTTATAGATATTTTAAAGGATTTGGTGAGATTATATTGGATTTTCAAGGATTTAAAAGAATTTAACGAAATTTCATGGAATTTTCAGTAACTTTAAGAGATATAATGAGACTTTATGAGATTTTGAGTAATTTCAAGTAATTTAAAAGAATTTCACCACATTTTATGGATGTAAAAAGGATTTTAAGGTATTATATGGGAATTTTACGAGATTTTACGGGATTGTCAGGAATTTTAAGGGATTTCATGAAATTTCATAGGATTTTAAATAACTTTAATATCAATTGATTTTGCGAAATTTAAAGGCATTTCATAAGATTTCATAGGATTTTGATGAATTTTAAGGGTTATAGTGATGGGTTGTGTAATTTTAAGTAATTTTATGGAACATCAAGAAATATCAAGGAACATTAAATGATTTTACGAAATTGAATAGGATTTCAACCAGATTTTGAAGGATGTTAAAGGCATTTTAAGATTTGTATGGAGTACTAAGTATGTTTAAAAACTTTTAAGGAATTCGAGGGATTTTACGAAATTCAATGGATTTTTAGAAATTTTAAGAGATTTAATCAGATTTCATTGGTCTTTGTGTAATTTTAAGGAATAGGAAGTGAATTTATGAAAATTAAAGGAATGTAATGAAATTTTGAAAAAAAATAAAGGCATTTTAAGGAATTTTACGAGAATTATGGAGATTCCTGAAATTATATGAAGAATTAAAAAATTGTATATTTCAAGAATTAAAAATTCTAAATTATTTTTTCTACTAGCAAAAAGTGAGCAGAGACGAGAAATTAATCGCGCGCATATCATAAATTGCTAGTGATTATAAAAAATTGATTGTAACTTCTAATCTGTTACTTAAAAACAAAACTTGGAAATCAGTGGGGTGTCCCTCGACACAATAGTTATGGGCAGAAGGACAACATATTGGTTTTGATTGAATGCTGACTCGGTTCAACAACTTTAGGCTAGGATGCACAGGGATGTATCAGGGCGGAACTATTTTGATAGTGTACGGAATTGCAGACGAATGGGATTGCAAATTCAACAAAATATGAAGAGAGATTGAATATAGAAATATACAGATTTCGCGAGTTCAATTGGCAATATTTAAATTACTACACTGCAACTTTTTGGAATTTATTTCTCGAAACATTTTTTTTATTCTTCTTTGGAGCATGATTTATCACCAAAAAAAAATATATAAAGGTACATATTTGTATTTAAAAAAAAAACACCGTCTTGTTTTATGCTAGAAAATAAAAATGATATATTTCAGAAAATGTAAAAACTCAAATGTCCGCAGGTTCGAGGCAATATCCTGCCTTTAAAGAGAAATTATCGAAGACCAATCTACGAGATCGAAAAAAATAGGTCGCTGTAATTTCGAGTTAAAAATTCGGACAGGTGAGTAGCCGTTTTGAACGATGTTTTGCGAATGAGGTCAATGTATGGTATGGCCGTGTAATCAAGCACAAATGGGTTTCGCTGATTGACAATCTTCCACATTTCCAACTCCAACTCTGGCTGCATTATACCACATGTATGATAGAATCAAGTAGTATAAAACTTTTACTTTCTGGAATTGAAATGCTCGCAAACCTAGTTTGCATGTATCGTCACTCATTCTAAAATTGTATTATTTATTTCCCTTGACAGGGGTGCAGATTTTTGTTCAGTCTCTGATTACAACTTTTCTGAAACATAATTTAATTTGAGAATGAAATTCATTTTTTATATTCGCATTGAAGTTATTTTTTCCTGTTATTCGAGTCCTGTAACAATGTTACGATCACAAATCCAATTTGGCATAAAATTAATATAACCACAATCTGACTATGGAAATGAAACAATAGATGGACATTTAATTATAACAATGTAAATAGACGTATATATTATTCCGGATTAGTAGATTTCTGTTTGTTGATAACTGATTACATTACTGATCAATGTACACTTATTTAATAATTCTGTGATATGTATTAATATTCTCCAATCGCAAAATTTCAAATGATACGAATACTAATTGAGGACTGTATTACCTAATTTACTTCTGCCTTTATCTTTTTCTATTTATAGCATTCTATATATAGTACATAATATTGCATTTTTTTTTACTTTCTTTCAAAGGATAAAGTATTATTATTTTTGAATGAGAGTTATTCTTGAAGTAACTGGATACTTTGCTCATTTGTCTTAATTATATAATTTAATTAAGAAAGATACAAATGATTTTTGCTTGTTAAAAAATACTCGGGGAATTTGATAATCCTATAAGTAGGTTATGCAGCAATATGTATATCTCTTGCTAAATATTTTTGCCGAGATCAGAGTTCAATGCTATCAATAAAGCCAACGGAGTATATAAACTTAATAATTCCCGCAGGTTTAAAAAATGGTATGAAACAGTTTAGATTTACGAAAGAAATCTTTCCAAGGGATTAAGAAAACGCCATAAGATTGAAGTACAAGTTCTCCAACCTAATAAAAATATCTATATTAACGAATCATACCTTTCTTATTAAAAAAAACATCTAAATAATGAATCTAATCAGTGCTACGACACTGTAAATCTTATGTAAGAAGAGCCAGAACCAGCTAAACAGATTTAATTCAAATCAGAATAACCGAGATTTTCTTTCATCTCTGACAGTCCTTTTCTCCTCTTCTTGTTACGTTTTCTCTTGTGAAGAAACATAAGGGAAATGAGTATATCACAAATGACATTCATTTTTGGTAAGCCATGCTAATTCTTATTTATCTCAAAACATAAAGGAAACTATATAATTTGGATAATATAAAATTTTATTAGTATTATTAGTATTATTATTATTATTATTATTATTATTATTATTATTATTATTATTACATATAATAATCTTCGTATTATCGTAATATTTGTTTATCTTTTTCTTTAGTCTCGTGATTTTCTTGATATTTAGTTCGACAGTTTATTATATAGAAATTCAGTTTCTGAAATTATCTTATCACTTAACATTTTTTCCAATGCATAGAATTTCTTTTAATTTGAATTTGAATTATATTTTAGGGTTAAATTATAATTATTCAAAAATATATTCTAAAAGTCGTGAGTATTTGAATTTTGAAATATATAAATATATTTATATCATTAAATTTTTTAATTATTGTATATAAAGTTAAAAATATATTTTTAAATAAATAATTATAAGATATAAATTTCTCATAAAAGGGGTAGGGGTAGAAGAATTATATAATAAAATAATATATTAAATATAAAAAAAATTAATTAATTGAAAAGAAATTATATGAATTAATATTTTCATCATCAAAGATTGTCAAAATATTTCTTTAGGGCTTAATATTTTTTCAACTAGTTTCCGATTTTCTAATAAAAATTTTCCAAAATTTTCGAAAATTGACGAAATTCTTATCACAATCATAAAGAAAATTATAAATACTATAAATTATAAATCTCTGTGTGTTATCTATATTATATATCTATTTTTACATGTTTATATCTAATTAAAAGTAATTTCACCCATAAATTTTTCAGAAGGTTATAAATTACTTAAAATACCACGAAATCTAGTGAAATCTTAATTGTAAAATCTGTTTAAATTCGTTAGAATTCTATAAAATCTCTGTAAAACTCGTCAAACTCTTAAAAATTTCTCAAATTTTATTTTAATAAAATGTGCCTTAGCATTAAAATTAAAAAGAAAATTTATATGAAGCGCCTAAAATTGATGCATTTTAAATTGAAATCATGTAATTTTTTGTTTTTAGTATTTGAATATTATTAATTGTTTGAGCATCTCGATTCAGTTTAATTAATTATATCGCTTTTATGACTAAAATTAACACTTAGAATTTATGAAATTGAGGCAATGAAATATTTTACATCATTGAAATTTAAATTGTTGCTTATAAGCCGGTTGTGGGAGTACTGAGCTTTGCTCAGCTGAGATGAATTAATGAATCATTATATCGATCCGTTTCTAGTTTTTTTATTCCTTTTGTTTATTCGTTTTTAAACATTTTTAATTTCTATCAACCAGGCTTACATTGTTGTCAAATATCTTGAAAATATTGAACACATTGTTGATGAAAACCTGATTGGTTTGGAAGTTACAAAAATTCTATGAATATTCCAAATTTAACGCAGTATTTCAAGTTTCAAGGTTTATGAAATTTATTGCGATTTTCAGAAATTTCAAGGAATTTTACCAGTGATTGGGGTTTTATAGAATCTTAAGAAAACAGGGTCTTGGTGAGGTTTAATTAAATTTTCAGAAATGTTAAAATATTGAACGAAATTTTTATGGGATTTTAAATAATTTGGGAGAATCGAGTGAGATTTCGTAAGATTTTCAGGAATTTTGATATCAATCCTTGTTCAGGATTTGAAATCTAGCGGGGAGGGAGTAGGACTAAGTCTGAGAGAGTGAGGGGGAAATGTGAGGATGGAGTAGGTTGTATCTTTTGAGTAAAGACTCGTCTTTTTAGTGGTAACTAAGAACTCGTTTATTAAGAGAAAAATAGACCAGGTTTACAAAGATGGGGATGCCAGAGGTTCGCGTCGCTTGACAATGCTAAAAAGTATGAACTAAGGTAGTGTGAGTAAATCTGGGTCGGTGTGGGAGAGCCCAAAGTCCCTAAAAGTCTCAAAGGTCGTGAGAAAAAAAGGAAAAAGAGAGGGGATATTGATGCCGAGCGGTATGCCGTCCGGGTGTTGCACCTACCCGTATGCCAGATAGGTGTTGGTACAATGCGTTGCGCCTACCGGATTTCCAGATAGGCGGGAGAGGGCGCCGGATCTACAGATATGCCAATAGACCGACTGCCAACGTTGCCGAGCGGTATGCCAGCCCGGGTGTTACACCTACCGATATGCCAGATAAGTGTTGGTGCTGAGTCCTACCGGTATGCCAGATAGGTCAGCTTGTTTGCGAGGCGGTTTCCGCCTCCAAACAATGTGACGATTTCTCGACGTGCAGGCCCTTTTATACTCTTGGGGTCTAAAGGGTTTGTGTGGTGAGGGAAGAACTTTTTTGGTGGGAGATGCGTGGAAGACGCTTTCACGGTATCCGCGCCTCTCTGATTCCCCGGGAGATGCGCGGCAAACGCTTTTGCGGTATCCGCGCTTCTCTGAGTCCCATCACGCGGTTTTAGTAGAAATGGTCTTCGCCGCGCTGTCTGAGTATTTTGAGGCGAAGGTCCTTTCTACTTATTTCTTAGATTATTCTATTTCTTATTTTCTAACTTATATTTATTTAAATTTATTTCCGAGATAGCAATGTCGTTTTTGGGGTTTTGCGCCTGGGCGTATATCAATTTTAAGGGATGTCATGACATTTTATGGGATTGTAAAATAATTTTATGTAAGGGATTTGATTATCTTTTAAGAGATTTCAAGGCAATTTACGAAGTTTCATTGGATTTTCAGGTGATTTAAAATATTTAAGAAATTTATTGACATTTTAGAGATATTAAGTGATTTCACGGTATTTATGAGAATTTTATGAAAGTCTACCCCTGTAAGATGAATTTACCCCAAGTATCAACTAAACAAAAAATTTTTCGAAGTTATAAACAAATTCTATTATATATACAAGTTCTATTAGGTATCTACTTGGTATATTTTATCGAGAGATGCACAAGTACAAAATTTCTTCCTGTTAGCTATTTTCTTTCAAAAAATACCGGAAATCCAAGTAGTACTTGGCAGAGATGGATGTAGGGGGAGTATGTAGAATAGAAAGGGAGAGAGGGGAATGGGAACAATTATGGCGCAATTGTGGCGTATTCTTAGTTTGTACATCCTTTCTTTTACAATAAATATAGTTGTTTTACATTCCCTAGTAGGTTCTATTAGGTTTCTTAGTGTTTATTTGAAATTGAAAGTTTAGATTTGAAAGCGGTTCTATTAGGTATCTACTAGATATATTTTATCGAGAGATGCACAAGTACAAAATTTCTTCCCTAGTAGGTTCTATTAGATTCTTAGTGATTATTTGAAATTCAAAGTTCTGTTTTGAAAGCGGTTCTATTAGGTATCTACTTGGTATATTTTAACGAGAGATACACAAGTACAAAATTTCTTCCCAATACATTACCATTGCCGAATACAAACACTTTAGATCCTAATCAAAACCACATAAGAAATCAATATGCAACAATTAGGATCCAATCAGTAATACATTACCATTGCCGAATACAGACACTTTAGATCCTAATCAAAACCACATAAGAATTTAGTATGTACCTAATAAATGCGATAAGAAACCGAATAGAAAGGCGATCAAGCCTAATAAGATCCAATTAGAAATTTTTTATTTACCGTATATAACCTCATAGGATCCACGAACAAAACCCGCTTGAAAACCTAACAGAAACTAGTAGAAATCACGATTTATTAGGATTCTATTGTGATTCTATTAGGCATTTTTACTAGGGTGGCAATAAAAATAATAAGCTGGTTTTCGACTAGTCACAAATGACACCTACCTTCAGTTTTTTTAACAAATTCCCCAATTACTTTATTTTGTGTCTCGTTACGCCATGTTGCTAAGCCGGCGAACCTTTGGGACTGATTGAAACTTAGGAGAGTTCGGGTACTCACGACGCACGTATATATTAGCGCATGCACACAATGCAGCAGCATACGGATGCCTACCCGCTTTGGGCGATGTATCCGCTTTGGGCCACTCTCCCCTACTTAATACTCGATACTAATCTCAAAATGCCTTTAAATTTCGCAAAATCAATTGATATTTCTTAAAATTACTTAAAATTACACAAAATTCCATGATATTTCGTGAAATTCTATAAAATTCTTGAAATTTCAATATAATCTCACCAAATTCTTAAAAATTTCTGGAAATAAATGTCCTTAAGATGAGTTAAAATCACATGAAGTCTTACGAAATCCCTTAAAATTCCTGACAATCCCATGAAATCTTGTAAAATTCCCATACAATATCTTAAAATCCATTTATCATCCTTCAAAATCTGGTGAAATTCCTTAAAATTACTTAAAATTACTGAAAATCTCATAAAGTCTCAAAATTACTGAAAATTCCATGAATTTTGGTTAAATTCTTTAAAATTCTTGAAAATCCAATATAATCTCACCAAATCCTTTAAAATATCTGTAAATAAATGTTCTTAAGTCACAGTGTCAATTGATTAAAGTAGGTAGAAAAATACTTCTGTTCGTTTACTGCTGACACATACCAAACTAATTTCATGTTTGCCCAGGATGCACCACGTTAGAGTTCGTCAGTCAGATTAGCATCCCTTACTTTATTTACACTATATACAACTATATACATCCTGTATTAATAACTTAAGTATATAGCGCGTGGATCATAGTTGCTAGTTTGATAATATTTCAATTTTATCGTTGGGAATGCTTTAATAATGTTAATATTACTGTGCTTAGTGTTTCTACTTCTTATGAGATCTGGAATCACAGAAGATTGTGCTTGTGAGCATTGTGAAGAAAAAAAAGTGATCGGTCTTGAAAATCTTAATGGTCTCGTGGAAGATGGTGACGGAAATGGAAATCGAACAATTTGTGCCCGAGACCGCGATTATGATGATCGATCTTTTCCAAGCATATGCCATATGTTCTGCCATAATCACTGTACTCGTTTCGGTCTTCAAACCATTCAGGAAAATAACGAGGTTTTTAAAATCCTCTCAATATTCAGGACGAGTAAGATTTTATTTGATTTAACATTCGAAATAGCAAATTCAATGAATATTTGTCAGGTGTCAAATAAATAATTTTAAGGCTTTCTATTTAATATTTGCAAGCATTGTATAACAGAATATTCCATTAAGTTATTTTTTCAGATTATTACAAATTGCATGATGGCGAATGTATGGAATAAAGAAAATATTTTTTTTTTGGTGAACAATATTTATATCGTAAGTGATCCTATCTTAAAAAAGAGGTGTTACCAATATAATGAACACACTGTTGTCGAAAACTTGATTGATTCCTTCGGAAATTGCGCAAATTTGTGTGAATGAATCAAATTTGAAAACAATCTTCAGACTATTTTCGTTGTGAAAACGATTACTAATAAAATGGTTTTCTTCAACACGTGCACGAAAACTACGTGTTTTCGAGTATGTGAAGCGAGCTGAAAGTTGCTGTTTCCAGAGCAATGAAATAAACTGGGAAAAAAAACTCCTAACAGGGGAAAAAACTCCAGCTGGAGGTAAAAAAACTCGCGTTAGTACTGCCTCTAGAAACAGCAACTTTCAGCTCGCTTTTCATGCTCTCAAACACGTGGTTCCGTGCACTTTTTGAAGAAAATATCGTATGCAACTGGGGATACACGCGTTTTTCGTCGCGCTCGACGAAAAACGCCTGTATGTATATCCCTTGATGCATAATATACTAATATAGAGAAAGAAAATAATTTAGTGATAAAAATAATTATTTTTATGTGAAAAATAAATGATTAGTAAAGCAAAAAAATATTTCAAAATATATACCTAAGATTAGTGAACATTATTTAAGAAATTAAAAAAATTTTAAATTAAACAGTAACTTTACCTGTGTTTTTTTACATCACCTTGTGATATAATAATATTTAATAATAATTACATTCGATTTATTATTTACAGATCATTTATCATCATCAGAATTATGAGATTTTATGGGATTTGACTATCTATATATCTTGTGGAATTTTAAGTAATTTGAGCGACTTTTAAGAGATTTTTGGGCATTTTACGAAATTTCATTGGATTTTCAGGAATGTTAAGGGATTTCATAATATTTCATGAGATTTTAAATAATTTTATGGGATTTTATGATATTTTGGGAGACTCTAAGTAATTTTAAGCGACTTTACATATTTTACGAGATATTAAATAATTATAAGGACATTTGTTTACAGAAATTTTAGGAAATATCAATCGATTTTTCAAAATTTGAATGCATTTTCTATGATTTAATGAAATTGAAATGAATTTCACCATATTTTGAAGGATGTTAAAGGCATTTTAAAATATTGTATGGGATTTTAAGTAATTTTAAAGACTTTTTAAGGATTGAAGGATTTTGCGGAATTTTATGGAATTTTAAATACTTGTAAGATATTTAATGAGATATTAACTTATTTTGATGACTTTAAAGGTATTTTCCGAGGTTTCATTTGATTGTCAGGAATTCAAAGAGATATTTCATGACATTTTGTGGGATTTTAAGAAATTTCAGTGGATTTTCATGATTTTTGTTAGAGATTTAATCAGATTTCATGGGACTGAGTAATTTCAAGAAATATCAAGCGAGTTTACGAAATTTAAAGGAATTTCACCAAAGTTTGATGGATAACAAAGGTATTTTTTAAAGAATTTTATGAAAATTATGGAGATTCGTGAAATTAGATAAAGAATTGCAAGATTTTACATATGTTTCAAGAATTAAAACTTCTTAATTATTTTTTCTACTAGAAAAATGTGTACAAAAACGAGAAATCAATCGCGCGTAGAACGAGCGGATAATAATTGCTAGTTTTTTAAATTTTATATGTAAATGCTAGTTTATAAAAAAGTATTACGTAAATATTCTTTGTTCTTATATGTATAATTTATTAGAAAAATGTATTTCTTTCTGTAAAATTGAAACGTAATGTAGGTAGTCTTTCCCCTTGAAGAAAATTAAATTATCTGAAAGCGAATAATTAAGATTATTACCATTTCTTGTGATTCATGGGTGAAGAAAGCTTCCAGTTTTCCTGAGATGGAGAGCTGAAACTATAGGTCGTCAGATCTCTGAATACAACTCTTAATTATGGTGTCTACGTTAACGAAGGGATTTGTCTACGAGTTTGTTTTCCTCATAGCAGAAAATCATGCTGCTGCCATTAATAAATGTCATACTTTACGCATGTTTAATTTAAAAACACGCAGCAGAAGAGGAATTCTAATTTCATTGAAAGTAAATAGTAATTTTGCTATACCCCTTATGGATGCCGGGGATGTCATTAATATATCTCCTGTTCTTTTCCCAGGTTACGATAACTGAATAAGCAGGTAATTAAGAAAGCACGTCGCGTAAACATCACTCTCATAAAATCAAAATAACGTGAGAATAAGCTGGTGTTGGCCCGTATGTTAAGGAGAGGTTGGTGGTCTCGGGCTGGAATTAACTAGACACAAGAGTTCTCGCAAATTGAGTTGCACGTCTCCAGAATTTAAAGATTCGAATTAACCTACTTAGCAAGTCAAAATGTCTAATGTATGCATCGAAGTAGCAACTCTGTTGACAATCGATAATGTTTAACCTTTCAATATAATCATTTGAATTATATGAAGCAAATTTTCATGGTTAGAGAGATTAAATCGTTTCTATGTTCTGATCATGTTTTCATTAATAATTCATGAAAAGAATAATATAATGTAATTTATAAGTTACCCTGCAGAGAATAAATATAAAAAGGAATAAAACCTGCCATTAATTAAAAAAATAAACGCGTCTTTCCTGGAAATTAAAGAGAACGAAATATATATTTTATATTTGAACAACTTCACCGATAACTGAATCGCGCAGCTCTCATGCTGCTTTTTTTCTCGTTAAGCGAGTTCTCTTCAAGTAGGGGTATGTGGGGCGAGACGGTATACACAAAATCTTTGATGCCAATTAAATGTTACCCCGCAAGAACTTTCAGAAACAAATATAACTTATGATTTTCTCTAATTCATCATTTACAAGTTACACTTATGCTTTTTTAAATGGAGCTAACTAATTTTTTAGAAATTAAGTATTAAGTACAGTGGGTGAGGTGGGCGATGTGAAACACATGGTGAGTAAAACAGAGCGCAAGTGGGGCGATATGAAACAATTAAAATATCAATTTTTAAAACAGTGATGACAACTGACAGGTTTACGGAAAAAACTGTTATGGATGTAACAACCACAGAAATAGTAAAATATGGTTCTACTACAATTTATGGTTTCCACAACCACGTGGTTGCCATAACCACAATTCTAATTTTTTGGCAACCGCAAAATTATTAGTTATACCATTTTTTACTCTATCTGTGGTTATCACAAGCATGAAGTTTTTTTCCGTGTTAGATTCGCAGATGTTCCGGTGTTCTGCTCCAAACCATTCATCTTATTGCATTTCGCATTCAACGATAATTTTATTTGAAATCTTTCATTACATTCTCATCAGATAGAATGTATTAGATTTGTGTAAAATTTAACCCCCCCAGTTTTCATCAAATGTCCACGTTTTGCGACCCCCTGAACCCGAAAAACATGTTTTTACGAATGTGTTTGTCTGTCTGTCTGTAGATTTTAGTTTGTTAGAAAAATGATAAGAAACATAATGAAATATCAAGCGCGAAGCACGAGTGCCCTGATGAGAATGTGCTCCTTAAGGTCGATAGAACCTTAAGTAAATTAGTTTTCGTTTGCATTCCATTCCATTTTCTAGTAATTTCAATAAAAATAGGTGCAAGCGCGCGAAGCGCGACATGCGAATCAGAATGTGCCCGCGTAAGCGGGCAGATTTTTTGGGGTAGTTTACACCCACATAAAATTTGTTGACTAAACTAAGCCATTTACATTTCAAACCTCTTTGTGAAGAAATTTTTTGACTCCGTTTTGTTCACGAAACTTACTTTGCTTTGCAGAAATATAATAAAATTCACTTATGGGTGGTTACTCCTTATAAATTAATTTCTCATGAAAATGCAAAAATAAGTAAACTTTATTTTATTATCGCGTGCAACATATATTTTTCCAGACTTTTCGGGTGGAAATCATGCCTGTTTGGAAATTTTTTGTATAATTAAAAATTATTATGGGGTAGCTTACCCCCCAAAAATCTTTTAGATCAAGTTCAAAAAATCTCATATTTTATATCGTATAGTGAGGATATTTTTTGAGGTGGTTTGATTGTCAAAGATTCTGTTATTATATGCGAAACTTTTCGGGGGTGATTTTTACCCCCTAAAAACCATTTTGGGCACGAAGAAAAAATACGTATAGCTTAGTTTTTCGAGTACTACAACATATATGAGAACGAACAAAATCGAAAGGGGACATCTACCTAGGGATCTTTGTTAGATTTAAATCTATTGTAAAAAAGCAGATAACTTAAATTTTAGTTTTTGAAATTCTTTTAAGGGTGTAGTCTAGTTGATCACTTTCGAAAAATCGATTTTTTTTACATTTTTCGAATGTATATGTATATCTAAGAATATTGTATTAAAGTTTTATGAAGATCCGAGCTTCAGGACGCTTGCGCGCTTCGCGCGCTTGCACCTATTTTTATTTAAATTACTACAAAATGGAATGGAATGCAAACGAAAACTAATTTACTTATGGTTCTATCGACCTTAAGGAGCACATTCTCATCAGGGCACTCGCGCTTCGCGCTTGGCTCTGTTTAACAATATTTTTCATGATTAAAACGAAAACTACTCATCCTTTTGGAAAATGGCTCAAGGATAACTTGTAGATCTTTTTAAGGCCAATAATTATGTTTCTTATCATTTCCTCTGTATCTCGCGTTATTTGGCTTAAAATTTGAATTTTCGATTGTTTAAGGAAATTCAAAAAGTTGTTATGCCTATCCTATAGGGTGTTCAAAATGAAACATTTTTCATCTTTAGATTTTTTTCATGTCGTGCGTTGTTTGGTTTCTAATTCAAGTTTTATTTAATTTTTTTGGATTTTCAAAATATTATAAGTTAATAAAAATTAATAAAAATTAATAAGTATAAAATTAATAAGTATAATATTATAAATATTAAAAGTCCAATCGGTCAATTCTTTCGAAAGTTATCGTGCTCACAAACTAAAAATCTACATACAGACACATTCGTAAAAACATGTTTTTCGGGTTCAGGGGGTCCCAAAACGTGGACATTTGATGAAAACTGGGGGGGGTAAAATTTCACACAAATCTAATACATTCTCTCTGAGGATGTTTTAGTTTTGTGTAAAATTTGACCCCCCCATTTTTTGTCAAATGTCGACGTTTTGTGACCCCCTGAACCCAAAAAACATGTTTTTATCAATGTGTCTGTCTGTCTGTCTGTCTGTAGATTTTAGTTTGTGAGCACGATAACTTTCGAAAAAATTGACCGATTTGATTGGCCTTTGGTATACTCTTTTATTGTCCTAAAATAAAGGTCAAGTTCGTTAGCCAGCCATTTTTAATAAAAAGTA
>UCOK01019381.1:28243-71970 GCA_900474325.1 Synergus umbraculus
CCTTAGGATACTAGCTTTCGATTGAGCTACCTTAAAAGTGGCAGACTTTTGTATTTTAAGTGGAAAATGCATCGTCAAAGTCTTCCTGCACGGTATTGTGGTTAGTAAAGGTAAAACAATTGAACTTAAAAATTCGTCTGAAAAATCTAGACGTCTGAAACTTCAACCTAATAGAAACATAGATAATCTCAGAGAATACCTGGAAATTATTTATAATTCTTCCAAATCTTTGGATAGTTTCTAAAATTTGCTAAATAAATTATAAAAGTTATATATGTAATACGACAAAAGTAATATAGTTAACATAAATCTCAATTTCTATTTTCCCTGACAACTACTCGCATTTCCCTGACATTTCTCTGACTTCCCAGATAAACTTTTTTTCCCTAACATTTCCTTGACTTTCCTGAATTCCCTGACATGTGGCCACCTTGGATATCTTCATTTTCCTCAACAAATATTAAATTTGGAATTTTTTCCCTCCGTACGATTAATAAATTTTTAATTAGAATCATGCATACAGAGCGAGAAAATATCTAATTCAAATATTTTTTAGATAAAATGAAAATATTCAATTTTGAAGTTAGATTTTGAATTCTGCGTTTTATGCAAAAAGTATCGAAATTAAATATTTTCGTTGAGTAAAACGGAGAATAGAATTTTGAGCTTAACACTTGGGTCCAACGCCTTTAAATATAAATCTAACATCAAATTTTCCAAAGTATTAATAAAATCTTAAAATAATAAAGCAAACATAGAATTAAACCAAATTTTGTGACTATATGAGTAAAATTTAATAAAAGAAGAAAAAAATAATAATTATTTAAAGAATTGTGATTTACCAGTGTTGCCTGTTGAGGTATCGCTGGCATGCTTCCGTGATTGTAGTAATTTGTCGGACTCACTGGAGGCGAAGGATGAGGCCAGTAGAAAATTGGCGAAAATGTTGGTGGAAATGCTGGAAGCGATTGTGCAGGTTGGAACATTGCTGGAAGAGGTGGCGGCATCATCGTGCCTCCTGGTGAAATAAAATATTACACAATAACTACATTATGATCATTATTCATATTCAACTCGAATACACTATCATATTTATTCTCTTCACGAATCTTAACTTCAAATTAAAAAATGTATTCCTAACTACAGAAAAATATATTTAAACTTTTCCTTTTCTATGACAAAAATAAAATATTCTTCAAAATTAATAATAATTAAAATACAGCTTATTATTATTATTATTTTTTTTTAAAACTTTTTTGCCAGACAAATGAAAGATGACATAATGCAAAATAAGAATTAATAAAAGTATTTCGAATCGAAACCCTCTGCAATTATGACTTGTGACACCAGTAGAAAGTTAATTTTGCATACGTGAAAAACCAATAGCCAAATTAACAGAGAACCCATGATTTCTAAATAGAAAATAAAACGCATACTAGCTATTTTGATCAATAATTCTGCCAACGACATCCTGTGGCTCTAGAAAGAAGAAAAAGAATCCCTCTTTACACTATTAAAAAAAAAAAAAAAAAAAAAAAACCCATTTTTTAAAATAAAAAAAATTAGAGAAATTTAAACCACATGATATCATAATCCTGATGAGGAACCAAGAATCAATTACTATTCACTAACGCAAAAGTAAAGAGATGATTTAACAATTTTTTTTACAGGTGAAAGTTTCTAAATAACTTGAATCTTCACACTTTATTTTCAATAATAAATCTTTCCCAAGATCGAAAACGTTTTTATTTTTTTTTTAATTTATAGTTGTTGATTAGTGATAAATCAAGCATAATCTTGGTGTGTGAAATGATGGCATAAATCATATCCTGATAGTAAAAGACTCGTAGATCCTCATCAGGTTTGGAATAATGATTGACTTGGCCTACCTGGAAGCACAGAAGTTAGTATTGTACGTAGAAGTCCCGCTACCAAATCGCGATCCACACTGCACCATTGTATAACATAATACATACTTAGTAAATTGTACGCACATGTCGCACCACCTTTTGCGTCTTTTGCCCCAACGTCAAATTACCAAATCCACTCTCTCTTTCCTTTTTTCCTTTTTTTTTCTCTTTATCACAACCACTAGATTTATAACTTAAGAAATAAAAAAAAATAATGATATTCTAAACCCATTCTTATTTCCTTCAAAAAGCCAGGAATGTAGACTTATTTATTTGATTGAAGTTTCAGACGTCTATAATCTGACGATTTTTTTTTTGATCTTTTAGAATAAAAATATCAATAACAAAAAGTTTCCATAGTTTCCAAAACCTAAAATTTGTAGTTATTTAATATCAGAAATTTATATGGCGTTGTTTGAGATTTTAAGAGATTTTAGAGAATTTCAAGGGATTTCAAGAGATTTCCTAAATTATAAAAGGATTTCAAGAGATTTATAGTGATTTTAAGGAATTTCAAGGATTAAAAAGACTAAAGGATTCTAAAAAGAGTGGAAAATAGTTATCAAAAGGTTTTTTCAGATATTTTATAAATAAAAATTACTTAGAATCTCATGAAAGTGACAGTAAATAAAAATAAAATAGTCTTAGGAACTTGTTTTGATATTCTTCATCCAGTAAATGTAAAAAAAATAAATAAAAAAAATTCATCAGACTAGATGTCTGAAACTTCAACCCAATGACTTATTTTCAATTTCTATTAATTAAAAAAATCTAAAGTTTAATCAACATCGTATCACTGTTTTCGATTTAGAGAGGTCGACTAATAGATATAAGAATAGAAGAGAAAATAGAAAAGAAGTGCAAGTTAAAAACATTGAAAGAAGTAAGACAGTCACAAATGAGAAAAGTTTTATTAATTAAGTAACCATAACCGCAGAAGGTCAGTAGATATTAAAGAACTAAGAAAAATCTAGATGGTTTTATTTTGTTTCTTTTCCTTCGTTTTATTAGGGTGTTAATTCAAGTCCTATTCTCAAAGTAAAATTTCTTCATTTTACTCCATTTTACTCAGCAAATTTTAAAATTATATAGATATACTTTCGTTCTGTAGATCTCCTCTTTTTCAATAATTCTATTTAAAAAATGAGAATGAGATACGAATTGGAAACAATTAAACCATAAAAATTAGAAAGCAATTATTTGAATTTTCAAAAATTTAATTTATAAGATCATGAAAAATGTAAAACCATTCTAATTTTGCAACAATATTTATAGTTTTATTTATTTCAAAAAAGTACTATTTATTATTTTATTACTTAAATACAAGAACTTCCATAATTTGAATGCTATCGCGATTTTTGGAAAGGTACATATTTATATGAAAGTTGAAAGCATCAATATATATTGTTTATATATAAATAAATAAAGTTTATATTGCACAGAGCGAAAAAATATTTAATGTCGATACTTTTTGCATAAAACGTAGAATAAAAGATTTGTTTTTAAAATTCAATATTTTCATTTTATTTAACAAATATTTTAATTAGATATTTTCTCGCTCTGTGTGCATAATTCTAGTTAAAAATTGATATTGGATTCAAGAGTTTTTTTTTAGAGATTTTAATGATGCACTTTAGAGAATTTTAAAGAATTTCACGAGATTTTAATAATTGTATAAACGATTTTGTAAAATAATTGTAAAGGATTTCATGGTATTTTAAATATTCTCGTGGAATTTTAAAATATTTAAAGATGTTTTTAGGAATTTCAAAAGATTTCAGGCAGTTTTAAGAATTTCAATAGATTTCCAATAATTTAAAGAAATTTTTTGCATTTTAAAAGATCTAAAAATTCCTCGTGGAATTTAAAAATATTTCACGTGATTCTGAAAATGTTTTATGGAATTTGGAAGGTTTACAGGAAATTGAACGGCTGAAAGTAAAAAGTGGAAAAAATATTTCGTTTGTAAAAGTGGGATAAATATTTTTCAGAGTAAAAATGGGACAAAATGAATTCTCAGAGCAAAAACGAAATGCCAATACGATCGCTGATTGGTTCTCCCTGTTCCGTTTTTGCTCTGAGAATTCATTTTGTCCCATTTTTACTCTGAAAAAATATTTATCCCACTTTTACAAACGAAATATTTTTTCCACTTTTTACTTTCAGCCATTCAATTTTAAGTGATTTTTAGGAATTTTAAAAGACGCTAAGTTTATATTGCCAGATCCGTTTCTATATCAAATTTTAGGGGCGTTGGATCCAAATGTTAAGCTCAAAATTCCATTCTCCATTTTACTCAACGAATTTTTATATTAAAACTTGGCTCCAACACTCTTAACATTGGAAGGACTGGCATTGAAAAGCATTAAAATTTGGAAGTATCATAAATTTTATTGAGTAACCAGATTTTTAATCCTCGATGAAAAAATTGCTTTCTTCATTTTTTTCTTTAGTTTATTATTATTATGTTTTTTCTAAGTAACAGTGCTACGATGAGATTTTTAATGAGAGAGTTCGATTCGCTGGAGTGGGTAATCATGGACTGTTCACCGTTCACCAGTCACAGCACAGGCCCCGGATACACCGAAAACAGCACCATCACACATCAAAACCCGTTGCCACGTCAAGCTTGTAATTGACAGGTTGGACGTAGCAATATTGAAAAAGTTACCAAATATGAAAATTGATTAATTTAACTTATACGTTTCCATGCGCCATGTCACCGAAAATTCTCCAGAAATCATGAAAATGTATACCAGAAGAAGAAATAAATAATTTATTTTGAAAAACACTAATATAAATGTAGTCTGACTGGCTTAAAATAAATTTTTAAAAAAGTCGAATTGTTCTGCATAAATTCTACAAAAACGTATACATATTAATTAATTTTTGATTTCAAGACGAATTTTGATTGGCAAGTAGAAACGGGTATAGTATTAAATATAGCCATAGCATCACCAACAAAGAAACAATAGGTACTGCAAGATTTGAAGTAAAGTAAAAAAGAATTATCCATGAAAATAATTGAATTAACGTACAACCTTTAAAGTTTGATAATGTAACTTGACAATCGAGCAATGGTTACGAGATATTTCAACGCAAGTTCGCATATATGTACTAGTAAATTTAAAATGAACCTAATAATCTATAGTGTCAGAGTTGCAAATGGAAATTTTGTCATTTATTCAACTTTTAAATTTAATCTGAATTAGAAATTAATATAATTCATTACTTTATTTAGATTATATTATTTAAAAATTATATTGGCAGGTATAGGTATCAAAATGTTGAAATCTTCCATTTACAGTTCTGTTTTTTGCACTCTGGGGTTGTAAACAGGCATCTCTGGTAAATTTTTGTTAGTACACACTAATTACAGTTGAAATAAATTTAAAAAAAGTTTTAGCGAGCTAATGCAAAAAAGTTCCTCTAAAATTGATATTTTAAAGAATTTCATGACTATTTGAGAATTGAAAATAATTATTGGAAGACTCAGTTTCATTGTTCAATTGAAAAAAATGTATAATAAAATCTAAAATGTTCTTTTCATACTTCGCTTTAAAACTGAAGAGCCTAATCTCAAAAAAATGTTTAATTGAAATTGAAAGAGATGAAAAACAAATGCTGTCTTTTAAACATTTAAATTGACTATAAAACCAGTTACGCAAGTTTGAATACAAAACCGGTTTATGTTCAGGTACAAATCACATAGGAATATCAAGATTTATCAAATATGATATTTAGATACTTTAAAATTGCGTACAAAATAAGCTCTAAAAAATTAAGAGATGAAACTTTTTCTTGAATGCTTTTTAACATTTGTTTTTCAAAATTTCAAAATTTGCAATTCGTTTTCTGTGAAAAAATAAATTAAAGAAATATTTTTTAAGTTAAACTGTGACGGACATTTTTCTACATAACAAAGAGTCAATATTATTAACTAGTTTCCTAAATTAAGGGCGTTGGACCCAAGTGTCAAGCTTAAAATTCTATTCTCCATTTTACTCAACGAAAATTATTGATAAAAATTTTTTCGCGCTGTAGCACTAATTTTTCTTCAAATATAAGACTGCGTGCAGAGCGAAAAAATATTTAGTTTCGATATTTTTTGCACAAAATGAAGAATACAAAATCTAACTTCAAAATTTATTTTCATTTTACTTAAAAAATATTTGAATTTGATATTTTCACGCTCTGTGCGCATAATTTTATTAAAAATTGATTAATTCTACAAAGGGAAAACATTCAAATTTTAATATTTGTTAAGTAAAATGAAGAAATCGAGTTTTTAGATTAGAACTTGGCTCCAACACCCGTAACACCACTTTGGAAAACTACAGCTTTTCAGGCTGATTTGCAGTTAAATAATACTTTCCAGGCTAGGAATCAATTTTAGAATTTTAAAATTTAGAGACTTAAAAGCATTTAAATTTGGAAATATTTCTACCATAAAACATATGAATAATAATTGAAAGTATCCAAGTTTGAAAGCCATTAATTCAAAAGCTTCTAATCTTGAAAACTTTTAGTACCTCGACACCCTTTCTATAAAAAAGTAAGAAAAAAAATGAAATGCTAAACCAGCCTGAAGATGAGAAATGAGCGATGATAGCTTGGATGAATTGGGTTGAAGTTTCTGACAAAAATTTTTATTTTATTTTTTTTTTGCGTTTTTTGGATTAAGAATATCAAAGAAGTTCCCAAATCATTTTATTTTTATTTATTTATTATTAGAAAGTTACCCGACGTTGTCAGGGTTTTTATTTTAAGAAATTTCAAGGGATTTTATAGAGATTTTAAGTGATTTTTCATTTTAGGAAATTTTAAGATATCAAAAGACTGTTCCAAACATTTTTAGAAATTTCTATAGATTTCACAAGATTTCAAGACACTTTAAAGTATTTTATAAGATTTTAAATTACTAAGAAATTTCAAGGGATTTCAAGAGATTTTAGTGATAAGTGATTTAAAGGAATTTTAATGGAGTTCAAAAGAATAATCAAGAATGTTTAAAAATTTCCAAACGATATCAAAACATTTTAAGTGAATTTAAGAAATTTTAAGGAACTTATTCTAATTTATTTTAATGTGGAGTAAATCCAATAAAATATCTTTAAATCCCTTAGCATTTCTTGAAATATCTTCAAATTTCTTGAAATGTCTTCAAATCTCTTGAAATATCTTGAAATCTCTTTAAATTCTTTAAAATTCGTTACAATCAGTTAAAATGTCTTTATCTTTCGTGAAATCTGAAAAAATCTATTAATAGCTCTTGTCGACTCTTTTAAAAGTCCCGTTGAATTCCTAAAATCAATAAAAATCTCTTAGCATCCCTCGAAATTCCTTAAAATTACTGTAAATCTCTTGAAATCTATTTATAAATTTTCAAATCTTATATAAAATCTCTTGAAATTCTTTAATATTATTTAAAATCTTTTGCAAACTGCTCTAAATCCTCTAAAATTGCTCCTAGTAAACAAATTAAAATTTTGAGTTTTGGAAACAGTAGAAACTTTTTTTTTGTTCTTACTTCCATAAATGTAAAAAAAATCGTCTGAAACTTCAACCCAATCTTGGATGATAGAAAAAGGTCAAGACAGCTTAGAAAAAAGGGAACTGAGATTAAAAATAGTGAGAGATGCCCCCAACGGGCGCTGGCGTTATGACACAAAATTCTCAATTTTCATTCTTTATATACACCAAAGATACCTGCTAGCCCCATGAAATTACTATAAAGAACGAAACAGGATTTTGATGACCGTACTTTTTCTACCCGAAAACTTAATCAACATTGAAATTAAGGCAAATATTTGCCTCCAAAAATTTCATGCAACCAAATATAAATTAGAAGCCAAATAGTCTGACGATCGTTCATGCAAATATTCCCTCCTTACAATTAGTTAAACACGCACGCATATTTTATTAGTTTTCCAATCCTGAATTTAAATAAACAGTCCGAAAAAAAAATTCTTAGACAAAATTTCAGTCTCGATTTATTCATCTTTGATAATTCTATTTGTCTATTTACAAAGATGGAGAAACCTGGACGGATAGAAAAGTACGACCACCCTGCAAGGTATCAAGGATAAAAAACCACCAACCCGGCAAGCTTAAAGATATCCACGAGACACGATTACATTTATTAAACATGATTATTGATAATTGGTATAATAATCATCGATATACAGAGAGTTTTCAGTAAAAAAACTGTTGTGCGTGTAGATGTGCTCGTACGTCCGTGTGGAAGTGTGTTTCATAGCTCCCAATATTACGTGTAGTTATAATGAAATCCTCGAACAAGATTATTATTAAAACATCGAGATTTCATCCCATTCCATTACACTACGTAGTGCATTGATGCATGACCATTAGTTAGCTTTCGCTAGGGCAAAGGCAGAAGCTTATAAAAAAAGAAAAACCTCTTCTTCTTGTACATATACCAAAAACTTATTTGCCAGATAGAGTTCCAAAATTTGCACTTTTAATAATTCACAGATATTTTTCTCGCTTTCTACAGTTTTATAGTTTTTACAGTTTTTTTTTATAGTTTTTTAAATATATTTTTTATAATTTTGAATTGACTCTATTTCCGAATCTTTTATTTTCTTAGAACTATTTAACAGTTTTAGAACTCTAAGCAATCCGATTTTCGGGAAATAAGAATCTGGAGAATCGAGAATATAAAATAACACAAATTCTCAGTGTGTATCACGTAATAATCCTTAGTTTAATTAAATTCTTATTTTTTGAGGTACTAGAGGCAGAAGAGGCCCTTAAAATTTTTCCTCGACATTTTCTCAACTTATATTTCTGAAACATTCATTTTTTTCAACATAAATATCTGTTTATTGAATTAATTAAAAATTAAATCCTCGACAAGAAAAAAAGTCGTGAAAATGTCAGTGGGCTAAAAAGAAAAGAAAAAAAAATATATTACAAGCTTGTGCGTGCTGCGAATATTTCCAGGGAAAGAGAGTAACAACCTTAAATAATAAATTTTCGACGAAATTGTTTAACAAGTTTATAGTCTAAAGTAGTCGTCATGTCTAAGACGAAAATTTGACGCACATAAACGGAAAGCGACGCCTTCAATCACCAGGTGTTAGCCATCCACAAACCAGACAACACATTTGACACAGGGTCACGTTATAATGCAGCTTATGTCCAGTTAGTACAGAGAGTAGTAAATAGAATAATTGTATTATTAGAATTTGGAAATAATCTTTGCCCATCATTTATATTCTTCGCATGAATCCAGCGAAAGCCAACGAAGTAATGCGATGCATTTGGTGCACCACTTACGTCTTTCAGGGCGTCACTTAACCACCGATTTACCATTTTATGCTAATTAAACAAAAACTGGAGAAAAGACACCACAATGAAGTTGAAAAACCTTTTTAACCAGATAGATGTGCAATTTTAGTTAAGGGCGTTGGACCCAAGTGTTTTAAGCTCAAAAACTCCATTCTCCATTTTACTCAACGAAAATTATAGATAAATATTTTGTGCATAAAACGAAAAATTAAATATTGAACTTCAAAATTGAATATTTTCATTTTACTTACAAAATATTTGAATTAAATATTTTCTCGTTCTGTACGCATAATTTTAGTTAAAAATTGATTAATCCTACAAAGGGAAAAAATTCAAAATTTAATATTTATTTAGTAAAATGAAGAAATCGAATTTTTAGATTAAAACTTGGTTCCAACAACCCTTAATTGATCATATATAAGGTGAAAAAAATTTTTGCACTTGGGATCACAACTTGAGAAATCGAATGACGTACTTTTTTTTTGTAAAAAAAAAAGTATGAATTCGTAAAACGAAATCGCGATCGAAACATTATAGTTTCAATTTCTCGCTAGAATCACGTCTGTACAAGTTTTATGTTAAGGGAATGTGTTAGTTACCATATATGTAAACATATGCGCAAATTTATATTACCCGGTTTTTTCCACAATTTTAATTTTTCAAAAAAATAGTAAATTTTAAAAAATTGTAAAAAGTAAAAATTGTGAGAAAAAAGCAGGGTAATTTAAATTTACTCACATGGTAAGTAACACATATCCTTGCTTTCGGATGTGGCGAGAAATTTAAGTTGTGAGACACAAATTTGCGCACTTGAAAAATTTTTAAAGTAATAAAAGTCGAATGTTCTCGCTAATTCTTTAAACTTGATGAATAGTATTGTGTTGAAGTTTCAGACGTCTAGCCTGACAAAAAATTTATTTTCTTAATTTTTTTTTGCATTTTTTGGAATATCAAGAAAGTTCACAAATCATTTTATTTTTATTTATTTATTATTGGAAATTTACTCGCCATTGCCCGGGTTTTTATTTTAAGAAATTTCAAGGGATTTTATAGATAGTTTGAAAAATTTATCAAAATAGTGTTCCAAACATTTTTAGAAATTTCTATATATTTCACAAGATTTCAAAACACCTGAAAGGACTTTATCAGATTTTAAGTGACTTTAAGAAATTTTAAGGGATTTCAAGAGATTTTTGTGATAAGTGATTGTAAGGAATTTCAATGGATTTTAAAAGAATATTCAAGAGTGTTTAAAAATTTCCAAAAGATATCAAAACACTTTAAGTGATTTTAAGAAATTTTCAGGAATTTATTCTAATGTGGGAGTAAATCCAAGTTCATTAAAATCTCTTAAAATATCTTGAAATCTCTTGAAATGTCTTCAAATCTCATGAAATCTCTTGAAATATCTTGAAATCTCTTTAAATTCCTTAAAATTCGTTAATATCAGTTAAAATGTCTTGAATTTTTTCTGAAATCTCTGAAAAAAAAATCTATTGACAATTCTTTTCGACTCTTTTAAAAATCCCCTTAAATTCCTGAAATCAATCAAAATCTCTTAGCATCCCTTGAAATTCCTTAACATTACTATAAATCTCTTGAAACCCTTTTATAATTTTTCAAATCTTATATAAAATCTCTCTAAATTCCTTAAAATTATTTTTAATCTTTTGTAAACTTCTCTAAATTCTCTAAAATTACTCCTAGTAAATAAATAAAAATTTTGAGTTTTGGGAACAGTGGAAACTTATTTTTTTGTCATTACTCCAATAAATGTAAAAAAAATCTTCGGACTAGACGTCTGAAACTTCAACCCAATATGAATAGTGCTTGTACAATTATTCTCAAATTCTGATGTTCCCACTTCTCGATTGCTTCCATCAGAAATGTGTCTCAAAATCTGAATTATAAATACAATGCAATCTTAGGTTTAAACTTAGATATGTATAATATTTTAGTCAATATATTTCTGACGGAAAACAAGGTGTCAGTCGATCCTAGGAAATTAAATAAAAATACCTACTACTCGGTACCACATATTTGAAGAAAGGCTGTGTGCAAGTCGTCAACCGTTACGATATAATAAAAACACATGATACACCTTCGAGATGGCCTTTCTTCCGGATTAACGAAGATGTATGTCCCTCCACATCCCACTGCATGCGTTCAACCAATTTACTAAGAATTTTCCTAACGCAATGAACGTTCTCGTACTTTTTTATTCATTTATTTATTTATTTAATAAACTTATAAGCTCGGCAAGAATGGTGTATATTTGGTCAAAGCTGCGATCATTGCGTCCAGAAAAATCGAAAATTAGCTTGTGAAAATTGGAATGTTTTGAAGTTTACAAGACTACATCTAAAAGACTTTCAATATTTTAACATTTTCGTATTATATTTATTATATTTTTCCTCTATATATATTTTTTGTGCAATATTCTGGAATTTTCAGAAGCTTATTCTCGAGATAATCTTTAGAATCCCAAGTAAGATGTGATAAGCACTGCGTAGAATGTGAGACACCGAAAGTACTAATCTCTAAAAATCCGAAGCTGCAGACTATTCGGCAAAGTTTTTTAAATTTTATTTGCACTGATTTATTTAATTATTATAAAAAATAAAAACTCTTTGCTGAAAGTTCATACTTCCAAGTTAAATATAATAAATGGAATACTGAACACCCCTTCAGGGACAAATTCAGAGGAATTAAAACAGGTCAAAATACATTTTCATAGATGAGAATGTAAAGGATCAAAAAGATCACGAGACTAGCACCCAGTGTTCCCATTAACAATAATTCTTGGACACTAGTGTAAAATAATCGTCCACCAAATATAGCAAGGAGCATTTTTAAGTACTAACACGCTTCAACTCATTTGTTCTCTCAAATCTTAATTATTGCGGAATGTGGCCCCTTTAGGACAAATTAGGAATGTTAAGGGAGTTGGACACAAGTGTTAAGCTCAAAATTCAATTCTCCACTT
The DNA here is from genome assembly GCA_900474325.1 of Synergus umbraculus. NCBI lineage: Eukaryota > Metazoa > Arthropoda > Insecta > Hymenoptera > Cynipidae > Synergus > Synergus umbraculus. Next base: position 40,454 of record UCOK01019381.1, read on the forward strand.
TACTCAACGAAAATTGTAGATAAATATTTTTTCGCTCTGTAGCGCTAATCTATTTTCAAATATAAGACTGCGTACAGAGCGAAAATATAATTCTAGTTAAAAATTGATTAATTCTACAGAGGGAAAAAATTCCCACTTTAATATTTGTTGATTAAAATGAAGAAATCGAGTTTTTAGATTGGGACTTGGTTCCCTTAGGGGACTTACAAAAAACGCCTACCTCCAGTATAAAATGTAGCAGCTCTTAAAAGCTGCTGAATTCTGTTCGTCAGATAGATTCTATCCAAATACATTTACACTTTATGTTTTATAGTTTATAAAAAACATTTTGTACAGGCCAAACACACACACACACACACACAAGTTTTGGAATGTAGAATTGGCAACAACCACTTCACATAATAACTAGGTAATGTACTAGGGAATGAGAAGAAAAGTGTAAATAAACTATATATTATAGAATAATTATATACTACCTATAAGATTTTCTAAATATATATACTTCAATAATTAATATAAAAAATAGTACCTTTCACAAGGAAAATGGGACAAGGTAAATGCAACGATCATTTCTAAGTACTCTTTATCACCATAATTATGTATATAGATTTTAAATGTAAAGTCTCCAAATATTGAAGCAAATAAGGCACTTGCTTCGTCCTTACAAACGAAACATTTGGTGTAAATATATATCATCATAAATTTCATTAGAAAAAATGGAATATCAAAAATTACGTACAACGAATCTCAAAACGCATAAAAAATCTGCAAACTCTACTTTCTTGAAGTTTCCAAAGAAGCTGCTATCGATTATAAGTTTAACTTTAAAGGAATTCAATTTTCTGGAAGATCAATTTTTAAAATAAGTTAAGAGCATGTGATACTTTACCATAAGAGCAATTTAGGTTTCGCAACTTTACGTTCACAATAATAAATATTTTTCACTAAAACTGGGCCATTTACCTCCGTTTGTATTAAACGTAGGTAAATGACCTAATTTTAATGAAAAATATTTATTATTAAGAACGTAAAGTTGCGGAAACTAAATTGCTCTTATGGCAGGGGCGGATTCACGAACAATTATTGGGCGAATTTTTTTTCCAGTGCTGAAGCTCTTGCGAGGGGACATTTCCCCCATGTTCACTCCCTTGGATCTGCCACTATTTTATGATAAAGTATTACATGCCCTTAAATTAACTTTTCTCTGTTTAAGTAACTATCCAATGACCTATCCATTTTGTTAGTCATAAACGTTCTTGGATTTAAAAAAGCTGAGTTTACTAGCGAATCTGAGGAAGTAAGACACTTAATAATATCTTAAATTATTGTCACGTGTTGAGAAAAAGAGAAATTTTTTGACCGGAGGATCATAATAATTGTGTAGAGCGATATTGAAAACATTTTTAAAAAAACCTTTCCAACAATGGAAGACATTTCAATATCGTAGAACTACGAACTATTTTTTTCTTTAGATTCCAGCTTTGATCCTTCCGTCTAAAAATCGAGTTTTTCCAATAAATCACTCTAATCTTTCAAAAAACTTGAACTAGCTCAGACTCTACATTTGTGGATAAAATTGAGCAGGATAGGCCAAACCGGGAGCGGCGGCGGCGGCGGCAGCAGCAGCCGCAGCAGCAGCCGCGGCGTGTTGTGTTGGAAACCCAGCTGGTGTTTGCCAAGGGCCTCGTTTAGGAGCAGCGGCGCCCGTGGCTTCAGTTGGAAAAGCGGATTCCCAAGACCTCTTCAAACCTACCAAAGCGCTAGGATTGAGTGGAGATTGAATAATGGAAGGCATAAGTCCATGAGGTTGTGGAGCCCGGTGAAGAATCGGATATCGGGAGGGCATATTAAAAAGTAAGAATGGTGCTTGAGGCTGTTGAGCATGCTGTTGGGCCGCATGAATGGCGGCAGCATGTTGAGGTGAAATAGCATAAGACTGCATTTGATGTTGAGCCGGCGCAGGAAGTGCTAGGGCTTTGCTCGTATTGTTGGAGGTAGGCGAGGCTGGTGAGTTGGAATTGGGAGGAGGATTTGAGGCGAGGGCCATTAACCAAAAGTCCTGATTCCTGAGAGCCTGCGCTTGAGCTTGGGCTTGGGCCTGAGCCTGCGCTTGGGCTTGCGCCTGTGCTTGCATTAGTGCATGAATGTCCCATAAGGGGGGTTGAGGTGTCGGTATTGGGACTGGGGCTGAAGGCTGTTGATGGGCTAAAGGCCCAGGTGATTGCGAGGTTAACGTACCGGGTGAGAGCAGAGCTTTTGTGGGAGTCGGGCCACCGGTTAATACCATATTCATGTCTTCACCGCTGCACTGGAAGACCTCAATATATCGCTGCTTCTTGCCGAAGATCATATAACGATGGTGACGTTGAGAAGCACACGCGTAGGCAGAATTCTCACTGTTCATCTGGATGAAAGCTTCACCAGAGGGCTGACCCTGGGTAGATGAGAAATATATATTATCATATTGAATATCAGACATTTTTTCACACAAAAATAGATCCCTGATGAAAATAAAGAGATTGAAAGAAATAGAACCTATCTGTCTCTTTCAAGTATCCATTTTGCATTTCCAAAACGCTATCTCATTCTATGCACCATTATATCTCAATCTATCTCTGTGTTTGGTAATATCTATCTCTTCCTTTCTCTCAGCCTATCCTTGTGTCTGAGAGATTGAAAGGGACAGCAAAATGGGATTAAAAGAGATTGGAGCGAATTTTGATTGATAAGAAGATAGAAAGGTATAGGTGATAATAGGACAGAAATAGACAGAAATAAGGAAGTGGGGATTGAAAAAGATAAGAACGAATTGAGATTGACAAGGAGGCGGAATAAAGGATAGACTAGAATAGACGAAAAATAGGAAGGAATACAGATGTGGCGATTGAAATATAGATAGGTGTTGATGTGGATTGAGGTGAAGATAGAAAGAGATAGGCGTAGATAGACAAGAGATAGATAGATATAGGCAGAGATAGAAAAGGTATAGAAAGGGAAAAAAAAGAAGAGATTCAAAGAGATAAGCATGAATGTGGATTGAAATGGAGAAAGAAAGGGATATAGAATTGAAGATTAAAAGAGATTGGAGCGAATTTTGATTGACAAGAAGGTAGAAAGGTATTGGCGATAATAGGAGAGAGATAGACAGGAATAAAGAAGTGGGGATTGAAAGAAATAAGAGCGAATAGAGACTGACAAGGAGACAAAAAGGTATAGACTAAAATAGTCGAAAAATAGGAAGGAATATAGATGAAAAGATTAAAAGATTGAAGATTAAAAGAGATAAAAGCGAATTAAGATTGGCAAGAAGATATAAAGGGATAGGCAGGTATATGTATCCAGAGATAGAAACAGATAGAGAAGTGGGAATTGAAAGAGATAAAAAGGAATATAAAAGAGGAGATTCAAAGAGATAAGTGTGAATATGGATTGAAATGGAGATAGAAAGGGAAATAGAACTGAAGATTAAAAAAAGAGATTGGAGCGAATTTTGATTTACAAAAAGATAGAAAGGTATTGGTGATAACAGAAGAGAGAGATAGACAGGAATGAAGAAGTGGGGATTGAAAAAGATAAGAATTAATTGAGATTGACAAGGAGACGGAATAAGGTATAGACTAGAATAGGCGAAAAATTGGAAGGAATACAGATGTGGCGATTGAAAGAGATAGGCGTGGATGTATATACAAATGGAGATAGAAAAGTATAGAAAGATATATGCAGAGATAGAAAGAGATAGATAAGTGGAGGACTGAAAGTGATAGTTGATTGACAAAGAAATTGAAAGAGATAAACAGGGATGGACAAAAGATAGAAAGAGATAGAGAAATGGGTACTGAAAGAGATAGGCGTTGATGTGGATTGAGGTGGAGATAGAAAGAAATAGAGAGGATGGGCGAGAGATAGAAAGGGATAAATAATCGTTATCCCTTTCTATATTAGAAATAGAAGGAGATAGAAAGGGATAGGATTTATATCTCTTTACTTCCAGCAGGGATACTGGCTTGCAGCCAAGTAAGCAAGGCGAAAGCTTACTTAAGTGGAATCCTAACAATGAGAATCTCTCAAAAAATTGTATAGATATAGAAAACTTTGCAGAGCTACCAATCCAGCAATTGAGTCTGATAGATCTAAAAGGTCTTTACCTGCGCGTTGTAAACCATGTGGACTCCTTGATAAACTATGTTTTTCGAGTGTTCACCCATGAACTCGAGGATGTGCTCCACCAGCGCTTCGTAGGGAAGTCCACGCAAACGAACGCAATCTTTGCGAGTACCTGACGTGATGACATGTTGTGGTAAAAGTGTGCTGAACTTTGGCAATGGTAGTGCTGTTTGCGGCATCCTGTCATAAGCTTTCGTGTCACTCACTCTGTTTAGAACCTGGTACAAAATAAAAACAAAAGCAAAATTAGAAATGATCAGGAATGACTTCGGTTATTACATAGTCAATATTAGGTATTGTGCCCTGTATTGTTCATCGTTTCTTTTTGAAAATTCTATTCACTTTTTAAATGACTTTATGAGTTGAATTTAAAAATCACCGAGATTGTGAATTACTCACAGATTCAATCTTTCCTTTTTCGGAAATTCATAATACGTTTCTCGGCTAGTGGACGGACAAATTTCCGTTTTAGCGGAGTTTGCAGTTTGCAGGACGCTACGGCCATCTACTGAACTCTCAAAACAGGATTAAAACGAGTAACGAGTGATGCACTATCGAAGTGAAAATTGATATACATATTGATATAATCATATATCATCAATATATATGTATATATATTTTTCCGCGAACGATATTTCGATATTCAATACTCGATTTAATATGAACAGGGAATCAAACGCCAATTAACCCTTTTGAACTATTACCAAAGATATTATCTTTGCTATCACGAAATCCGTCTATAATCGGCAACCATAAAACGTGTTCTGGGTCCTCCTATATAGTCCGCATCTATGAAGATGAAACGTTCTCTGGGGACTTTGGGTCCAAACGCCACCTAAAGCAAACTAAAGTCGGTATTCACGGAACGCTCTGTGGGTATGATAATTTCCTATGTAGTAAGCATTCTGTGTGTAAAATCGTTGACTGCTCTAATTATCCTGCCGTACAGTGCAATCACTCGTGGAAAACTTTCTCGTACAGCGAATATAAAACCGAGGCCAGCTCTTCCGTACCAAAAGGCTTAAAGGTATTGGAACCAAGTTCTAATCTAAAAATTCGTTTTCTTCATTTTGCTCAACAAATATTAAAATCGGAATTTTTTCCCTTTGTAAAATTAATCAATTTTTAACTCGAATTATGCGCACAGAGGGAGAAAATATCTAATTTAAATATTTTTTAAGTAAAATGAAAATATTCTATTTTGAAGATAGATTTTGAATTCTTCGTTTTATGCAAAAAATATCTAAATTAAGTATTTTCTCGCTCTGTAAGCAGTCTTATATTTGAAAAAAGATTAGCGCTATAGAGCGAAAAAATATTTATCTATAATTTTCGTTGAGTAAAATGGAGAATTGAATTTTGAGCTTAACACTCGGGTCCAACGTCCTTAAACCAATACAAATAATTGTTGATAATTTTATTTTGATTCCCAAAATCCTATCTTAAAAAAGTGATGTTACCAACATATCGAACACATTGTTGTCGAAAACCTGATTGGTTCCTTTGGAAATTGCGCAATTTTTGTTAATATTAACTTATTTTAACGACTTAGGAGATTTCAAGGAATTTACGAGACTTCATTGAATTTTCATGGATATCAAAGGATTTCATAAGATTTCATGGGATTTTAAGTAATTTTAATCGACTTTAAGATATTTTATGAGATTCTAAGTAATTTTAATCGACTTGTATATTAACGTTCACTAACAACAATTTTTTAAAAACCATACCACTACTCAATAACAATCAATTATTTTGATTAAAATTGTCTTTTGTTTTAATCAATACCGAAAATTATAGGTAAACATTTTTTCGCTCTGTAGCACTAATAACTTCTCAAATATGAAACTGCGTACAGAGCGAAAAAATATTTAGTTTCGATATTTTTTGCATAAAATGAAGAATTCAAAATCTATCTTCAAAGTTCAATATTTTCATTGTACTTAAAAAATATTCGAATTAGATATTTTCTCGTTCTGTGCGCATAATTCTAGTTAAAAATTGATTAATTCTACAGAAAGAAAAAATTCAAAATTTAATATTTGTGAAGTAAAATGAAGAAATCAAATTTTTAGATTGGAACTTGATTCCAACACCCTTAATACCAACCGAAAATAACTACATCTTTTTTTAAATCTATTATTAAATAGAATTAATTTATAAGGTAAGTTTACCTGTTGTACTTCGGCGGTTGTACTTCGGAAGAGTTCGATATAACGGCTACCGATACAATCCCTATGTTTGCTGAGAGCCTTCGCAACGTCATCCTCCTTCGCGAAAAGAACGAAAGCATCGCCAGTTGCCCGGCCGTCTGCCTTTTTCACAAATAAGACTCCATCTTCGCCGTCTAAAACTTGGCAAGGTTTTTGTCCGGACGCGAAAAAATCCAGCTGAAAAGAATTCGTTGATGATATTAGTTTTAGATATTTTAGGATTGATTCTTAAATTGATTTTTAAGGGGTTTGGACCCAAGTGTAAAGATCAAAATTCTATTCTCTATTTTACTTAACGAAAATTATAGATACAAATTTTTTCGCTCTGTAGCGCTAATCTTTTTTCAAATATAATACTGCATACAGAGCGAAAAAATATTTATTTTCTATACTTTTTGCATAAAACGAAGAATTCAAAATCTAACTTCCAAATTGAATATTTCCATTTTACTTAAAAAATATTTGAATTAGATATTTTCTCGTTCTGTACGCATTATTCTAGTACAGAGCGAAAAAATTCCAAATATAATATTTGTTAAGTAAAATGAAGAAATCGAATTTTTAGATTAGAACTTTGCTCCAACACCCTTCAAGGCAAATGAAAGGAAAGTAAATTTTAATTTAAAAATATCTAAATTTCAGTGCCTACCACTTGTTTAGCTACACAGTCGTAAGGAAGACCTCTCATCCGGACGATAACTTGCGCTCCCCGAGAAAGGAAGGCATGTGCTTCTCCATTGGTACCTCCTGCGACTCCAACAAAGTCATCTCCGGATGCTTTGTAGACTTCGATATAACGCGATCCAATATGATGTTTATGCCTCTTTAGTGCCATGTCTCTGTGTTCTTTACTTATAAATCGTACTAAAGCTTCTCCGTTCCGCCTTCCATGCGGACTCAAACACAAGGCAACACCACCTCTGAAATTAGAAAAAGATGATTAAATATTACTTAAATAAGAAAATTACATTTTAGCATTTCAGTTCTAAGTATTATATAACAAGTTCGTATAATTCTGCTATTTTAAATTCCAACGATTCAGAATTGAAATATTTTAAATTAGATTCTAAATCTTAAACCCAAAACGTAACAATTTGAAAAATATAGAATTTAAATGTTCTTAATTGTATTGGGTTGACGTTTGAGACGTTTAGTCTGATGACTTTTTTTTATTCTTTTTTTACATTTACTGGATTAAGAATGTCAAAAAAAGTTCCTGAGACTATTTTATTTTTATTTACTGTGACTTTCATGAGATTCTAAGTGATTTTTAAGGGATTTCAGAAATTTCAAGTATTTGTAGGGAATTTTAATGAATTTCAAAGGAATTCGAAAGATTTCAAAAGATATTCAAACCATTTAAAATGATTTTAAAAAAGTTAAAGGAATTTGAAGTGATTTCAAGATCTTTCAAGTAATTTTAATGAATTCCAAGGGATTTCGAAAAATTTTTAACGATTTCAAGATGTTTTAAATGACTCTAAGAATTTAGTATGGATTCTAGAGAATGTATAATTTTTTTAAGGATTGAAAATATTCCGAATTGTACAACACCAAAAACATATTGAATTTTTAATCCTGGACAGGACCCATGGGGTATTTCACGACCCCACTTGAAAATCAAATTACGCTAATTTTAACATTAAATAAATAAAGTTTAATAAACTTAAATATACTTTAATATATAAATTGACGGGCCCTGTTTAGGGCCCTCTTAAATGGCTAAATGCTTTAACCGTTTAACTTTATATAATTTGAATAATAAGAAATAAAATAAAACTTTTATAACTATAAACTAACAATAGAAAACCAAAATCACGATAAGAAGAAAAGTATTCAACTAACAGACGTGCACAATAATCCAGGCTCTCCAAAAAAATGTAAAAAAATGTAAATAATGTTCATCATAAGTCCAAAATTTAGAGTCTCAAATCAAACATTAATTGTGCCAGACCGAAGAAGCTTGATCCTTGACCCTAGATAGAAGTTATCGTATAAGACCAGTATACGTTAGTTACTTAGCTTCTCAAAATACTTTTTGCTTCCCTTTCCAAAAAATCTGTAAATGTAAACATTTACTGCATTTCATATTATGATTAATCGGTCTGTTTAGTAATAAGACTCAGAAAATCTACAAAAACAATGATCAGTTTAAAAATACGAGAATTAATAAACAAATAAAAATTGTAATAAAAATTATCAGGATGGCGACATAAATGTCAGGAAAAAAATGCAAGGTCATTTCCTTGACTTTTAGAAAGAAAAAGGGAAAATTAGCATGAAAAAAAAAGTGATAATAATTGACGATCAAATGAAAATACAAGAACACATTTATATGAAGATTACCTACTTTTACCTCGTCGAAATTGATCCGAGTAGCTTGTAAAAAATAAGATACAAATTATTTGATGAAGAAAGTTGTATTTTCATATTATTTGATTAAGGGTGTTGGACTCAAGTGTTAAACTCAAAATTCCATTCTCCATTTCACTCAACAAAAATTATGGATAAATATTTTTTCACTGTGTAACGCTAATCTTTTTTTAAATATGAAACTGCGTGCAGAGCGAAAAAATATTTAGTTTCGATATTTTTTGCACAAAATGAAGAATACAAAATCTAACTTCAAAATTCAATATTTTCGTTTTACTTAAAAAATATTTGAATTATATATTTTCTCGCTCTGTACGCATAATTCAAGATAAAAATTGATTAATTCTACAGAGAGAAAAAATTCAAATTTTAATATTTGTTGAGTAAAATGAAGAAATGGAATTTTTAGACTAGAACTTGTCTCCAACACCCTTAAAATAAGTCTCAAATCCCTATTTTCGTGTTAGTGTATTTCGACAGATTCAAACTCTTCTTAAATGTGATGTGTACACATCACATTTACAGTACATTAATGTACTTTAATCTACTTTAAGTTGATATTCGGGAAATTTTACTCACTTTGCGACATTCAATCCTCGGAAAAATTTAGCAATGTCTTGATCAGACAACTGCCAAGGAAGTCCTCGCGCCCTAACCACGCAATTGCTGTCTACCTCTTCGTCTTTTGAGCTAAAATGAAAAACAAAGAATACAATTAAAATATTGCAACTTGATTAAAATAAATGTCTGGGTTTATATGTTTATATATAGTACAAAATCGTGTGCAAATTAAATTGAAGATATAAGCTAAGAGTTTTTTAACACTCAAGACTACAAAAAATTAGGTCGATATAAATTTGAAAAGTTTTAATTAACTAGAGACCATTTTTTCTGCTCTTGAAAATCTTTAAATTATGCTAAGATAAATGAATTATTATGAAAATTTCTGATTCAAAAATCTGGGTTATGCGAAATTGTACGATAAAAAAATCAGAACTATATTTAATTTAAATATTCAATACTGGCATAAATAGTACGTCAAATCTCAATGTTTTCTAAAAATATCAATAACTTTCCGAAATAATGAACATATTTTTAATTTCAGGAGCTTATTTTAAATATAACTTTCTTTGGAATCTAACATTTTTTACTTTGTATTGTGCGGGACTTTAAGTTGGCGTGAAAAAGTTGGAATTATTTGAATATTTTTCCTACTGAGAAAACTATTTTTATAAAATATAAAAAATCATTAATCATGGTTTCTGCAAAATTATATTAAAATTTACGTTCATTTTATTTTTATTATTACTTCCCTAATGAAAAGATAATATTGAACTTTTTATGTATTTCAAATCCAAATTTGAACCCTTGTAAATCTACTTTTGGATTAAGTACAACAAATTAAAAAAAAAAAAATATTCATTACTCGAAAGTTATTGATATTTTTACAAAACATTGAGATTTAACGTTCTTTGCAATTTTAAAATATTGTGCAAAAATTCAAAAATTATACGAAGATTTTAAAATTATGCGATGAAAAAAAATTGTTTTTAAACGATGACGAATCTTCTTTATTTAACTTAAAAACTCCATACAGCGTAAATATTTCGAGTAATATTCAATTCTGAGACATTATGCGATTATGGGCTTTGCCTAAAATAGGAATCTCTATAATTAACAACTTAAAAATTAAATTTTAAGAAATATATACACAGAAAAAGGAATGCTCTTGAATACTCTTAAATTTACTTGAGTCAAGTAAATTTACTTGGATCAAATAAATGATTTTGTTGAAATGGGTCCAAAAAATGTTTACTTTAAGGGTATTGGAGCCAAGTTCCAATCTAAAAACCCTATTTCTTCATTTTACTCAACAAATATTAAATTTGGAATTTTTTCCTTCTATAGAATTAATCAATTTTTAACTATAATTATGCGTACTGAGTGAGAAAATATTTAATTCAAATATTTTTTAAGTAACATGAAAAATATTCAATTTTTAAGTAAGTTTTAAATTCTTTTTATAAAAAAAGTATTCAAATTGAATATTTTTTCGCTCTGTACGCAGTCTTATATTTAAAAAAAAATTAGCACTACGCAGGGAAAAATATTTATCTATAATTTTCGTGGAGTAAAATGGAGAATGGAATTTTGAGCTTAACATTTGGGTCCAACGTCCTTAATCAAGAATATTTCCTTTTCCGTGCATAAATATTTATTTTTACTCGCCATATTCCAGGTTCCAAAACTAGGTTGACTTTCTCCGGATTTTGAAATACGTGACCTGCAACAGAAAATTAATATATTTTCAGTATTACAATCACAAAAGACATACACTTCAAGGAAGACCATGTATACATAATTTGTCGCCTGTAATCAGTTTCACAGCTTCAGGTAACACATGAAAAAACTAATAATTACAATTGTTTTCTCACAGCGGATAAATATAAAGCAAATAATAAGCAACGTTTATCTACTCTGTAAAATGTATTTTATTTATTTATTTTAATTCATACTTATGCAACACTTATTAGTAAATTGAATTCCTTCAGGGCGTTGAACCCAAATGTGAAGTTTAAAATTCTATTCTCCATTTTACTCAACGAAAATTAGAGATAAATATTTTTTTGCTGTGTAGCATTAATCTTTTTCCAAATATAAGACTCTATACAGAGCGAAAAAATATTTATTTTCTATACTTTTTGCATAAAAAGAAGAATTAAAAATCTGGCTTCAAAATTCAATTATTCATTTTTACTTAAAAAATATTTTAATTAAATATTTTCTCGCTCTGTATGCATAATTTTAATTAAAAGTTGATTAATTCTACAGATGGACAAAATTCTAAATTTATTATTTGTTGAATAAAATGAAGAAATCGAATTTTTTTAATAGAACTTGGCTCCAACACTCTTAAATTCATAAAATATCTAATATAATATGTAAAAAAAGATTAAGTAAGTATAAGGCGTATATATACTGGAATGTAAATTGCAGTAAAAATTTTCGTAATTTTACACCTTCATCCTGTCTCCTCTTTCTCAAGTGCTTTTATTATTTCATTCCTGAGAGACGTGCTTTGCTACTTGTACCACAAAACGAAACTTAAGCAAAATAACTTCGATTTGCGGATGCAGCAAAATACGCTACTAAGAAATTAACATTTCACAATTATTATTTCTTGTTGCTACACTCATTTGATTTCTTCAAATCGATCTCGAACCCAATTTACTTTTACACATAAATACATATACATATACAAAAATATGTATTAATATTATTAATATTCAATATATATATATATATATATATTTAGAAAAACTGACTGAAATTTAATATACCATTATGTTGTAAAATTAATATACGGTATATTAATATTAATATTCAGTATATTAAATTTCGATCAGTTTATTTTTAACAAATACATTGTGACTACAATTTAAAAACTTTTTATATAATTTTCAAAGTAAAGCTTATCCTTGATGAAGTTTAAAAAAATAAAAGAAAGGATGCTCAGTAACAGGAATAGAAATCTTAATTAAGAGATGCAAAGAAATTAAATGACCTCCGTTGAGAACCTCTGTGATAAGAAGCGAGCCTGCTTACAATATTATATGTACAAGGCTTGACCTGCACGCGTAAACCAATATACGGTATACTTATGACTTATGTGATCAAAAGCACGTTACATATGTTTCAGGGCCATCCTTCAGTAAATACACAATTTTTGCAAATAAAAAAAGTATGATTTAATCCCTATACTTATATTTTTTACAATTCTACTGATTACTTGCAAACTGGAAGTTGTCCAATTGGGTTGAAGTTTCAGACGTCTAGTCTGACGAATTTTTTTTATTTTAATTTTTTTTCACATTTACAGGATTAAGAATGTCAAAAAAAGTTCCTAAGACTATCTTATTTCATTTTTATTTACTAGCAGAAATTTACCTGGCGTTACTCGGGATTTTAAGAGATTTCAAAAGATTTTAAGGGATTTCGTATAGAGACTTTAAAGGATTTCAGGAAAACTCAGGGGATTTTAAAAAGAGGGATTTCAAGAAATTATAAATTTCAAGTATTTATAGGATTTCAAGATCTTTCAAGTAATTTTAATGATATTCAAGGGATTTCAAAATATTTTAAACGATTTCAAGATGTTTTAAATGATTCTAAGAATTTATTTTAAGGATTTAAGAAGAAAATGTACGAAAACTTAAAAATTTTAAATATTAAAAAAGTTTATTTAAAAATCTTTGAAAATTTCAGGATATCTTTTAAAAATCCCAAACATCTTAAACTTTCTTGAAATCTCTTCGAATTCCTCTAAATTCGTTAAAATCAGTTAAAATGCTTTGAAATCTTGTGAAATTTCTGATAAAACCTTTAGATAACAATTTTCAACTCTTTTTAAATAAAATCCTTTAGTATCTTTATGCCTTGAAAGTCTTTAAAATCCTTTAATAACTTTTTTTTTAAATATCTGAAAAAACAATTTCATAACAATTTTCAATTCTTTCTATAAAATGCTTGAGTGTTTTCATCCCTTGAAATTCCTTAAAATCACTATAAATCTGTCACAATCCTTTTTCAATTTTGATTTATAACATATCTGAAAAAAACATTTGATAACTACTTCCAACTCTTTTTAGAATCCTTTAATTTTTTTAATCTTTGAAATTCCTTAAAATTCTATGAAATCTCTTAAACATTCGATCAACGCCGGATAAATTTCTGCTGTTAAATAACTACAAATTTTAGGTTTTGGAAACTTTGGAAAATTTTTGTTGTTTATAAGTAAAGGGTTGGGATTTTCATTCTTACCGTCCTTTATCATCCTTTGGATGATGCTGACCATATCCTGAATTTCCTTGACGTGATAGTCATTATCAACATCGGACGAAAGACCAAAATCTAATTCGTATTTTGTTAAGGATCACATCAATTGTTCATTGAAAAAAAATAATATTTTATACATTTCAAAAGACATATATACCTAAATATAACTTTTTATTTCGAAAATACGATTTCTTCTCCAATGTTATCTTAGTTTCTCATTGTTGACATGAATTTAAAATTTTAAAATATATAAATGAGGCATGTGTCTTATTTAAATTCATTCGAATTTTTTCCACTTCAAAAAACTTTTAGTTGACAGTAATTGAGGCAATTTGTTTTAAATTTATTATTTTAATTGAGACACCCTATATATAAAAGTCAATACTTTTTTTTTAAATTCGATACTTCACTAGATAATCTTATCAACTTTAAGAAAAAAAATTTTTTGTCTTTTGCTCCAGCCGCAAATGTTAACGAGAAATCTTTTTCACTCAACAAAAAAGATGTCTAACCATAATTTAAAAATTTTAAATTCATGTAAACAATGACATCGTCATTTAAAAATTAAAAAAATAAATGTATCCACCAATTTCAAACTATAATACATACATAAATATTATACTAGGTGAATCTTATAATTTATTTTATTCAATACTGTTTTATTTAACCAAGAATAAGAGCTGGGTAACTATTTCAAATGAATTCATTTCAAATAGGTGTTTGAAATGCAAAATGCCATTTTCTATTTTGTATTTTAAATAGGAAGAAGAAACCCATTTTGCATTTTACATCTTAAATAGATTTTGAACCTATTTTCCACTTGAAATACCATTTTCCATGTTTTGGTTTTCCCTGGATAAGTTAGATAATCACAGGTCAACAAAAAAAGAAAATTTCTGGGGAGTTTTTGCTTTCATACATAAATTCTGATTCTGTACATCGAAAAGATTAAAAATATTTGTTTTTGACTTATTATAAAGCAAAGTAAAAAAAGTAAAAACAAAGCTTCCCCTATGAGGAAGCAAAAAAGGAAAAAAAGAAGCAAATATGAAAAATACTGCACTATTTCGATAATTAATATTCCTGAATATTGAGTAATTAAAATTAAAGTTTCTAGAGCCAGTCATTGTCTAGTTTATACTTAGGTGTTTATCTAGCTTAGAAGTAACAAAGAATAATTTGATTTAAGATTTGATATCGATTGGTCCATGTGTTAAATATGTTTAATTACAATTAATTCATAATTTGTTCATTTGTTAAATATATCGATCCGTTCATATGTAAAGATTAAAAAAAAGCAAAATCTCGTTTCTGCAACAACAAGTTTGCTTTATATACTTAACATAAAAATAAACCAATTTTAATATTTTATTGTTAATTGGTTAGCCCAAATTCAGCCCAAATAATAACTGGGTAGAAAAAATATTGCCCAACTCGAGCCCAAATAATTTCCCCTAATATGGGTTTTATTTGATATGAGCGTTACAACAAAAATGGGCCTTATTTAGAGATCTCAGTTGGTGCTTGAGCAAACTATCTGGAACCCAGTCTGGCTCCTGTTTCCACACGAGTAGTACAACCCTTTAAGATTTTATTATCCAAGCTCTTATGTGACAAAGAAATTGGTCCATGAAACGAAACACTTGAATCAGGAATATTATTCAAAGCTGAATCTCTAATTAATATATAAAAAAAAAGCAGAAATAATAAATAAGTAAACAAAAGATATATTTTTCTTTAATATTTAATCCGAGAGAAAAACGGCAAAATTTGAAAAAAAAATAAGGTACTAGAGGAGGGTAAACAAATATATGAGGAGATATATTCGATATATAAGAACGAGAATAAAAATTGAGATCAAGATTAAAAAATCAAGGGACATACCAAGTTTGGAGTGCAAATTTGAGATGTTGAGCAGAAGTTGAAGGTACCTTGTTCCTTGGAAATGTAATATAAGAGAAATGGGCTGAAGGAAGTGAGAGAACTGAATTTAATTATTAAATTTAAAAGCTAGACTAAAGTAGGCCAATGAAGATTTCAAAGAGGCAAAAGATTGACTGAACTACTATACTGCATAAGGCGCTTGATCAAGTATCGTTTCGTTACCAATATCTTCACGGGGGTGACCTTTAAACCGAATGTTCTGATAAGGTCGACCAATCTAAACTCTTCTACTAAAGAAACGGCCAATAACGTGTTGAAAGATCCAGGAACTTTCCTGATATATGCTTGAGTATAATCCGAGAGTGTGTTATGTACTTATAATATGTCTCATGTAAATGATTATGCATATGTGCATTCAGTTTCTAAAGAATAAAATAAAAGTACCCAACTACTCATACTGCTATTGCTACTGTTACATGGCGAAATGAATAACAACAGATCAAGAAGTCACTAACTTACTTGAAAAGAAGTGGAATTGAGTTTAATGTTCGGGAGTTAACAAAATTTTAAAAAGTAAAAAATGTAAAAAATCAGAAATTTTCATGGGGTTCTGACAGGGTCCTGGCTAGTTTTCTCTACTTCTGATGAGGCTATAACCAGGTAAACTGGCAAGGACCAAACAAGGCTTTTGTAAGGCTTAGGCAGAATATTGCCCTACTTAAGGAAAACTGACTAGGACCTTGTCAGTTTACCTAAAAAATGTCCTAGTTACTACCCCATCTAGGAAAAACTGGTTAGTACCTCAAAAACTATTCTGGGGATTTATTATTCACAATAAATGATTATTAAACAATTTAATTTTCTGAAAAAAGTCCTATTATAAAAAAAGAGGTATTAATTATATAGAAACAATAAGTGATTTTAAGAAATTTTATAAAAATTTCAAAAAAGTTCACAAGACTTCTTTTTTTTTCTTTTTCTATTTTCTATTTACTGAGGGATTTTAAATGATATTAAAGAATTTGAAAGGACTTTTAAAAGATTTTAAGGGCCGATTCCACCAACTGTGATTAAATTTTAACCTTTGATTAACTTAAGTTAATCAATACATTGCGTACGCAAATCAAGGATTTAATCAGGGATTAAAATTTAATAACAGTTGGTGGAATCGGCACTAAGTGATTTTAAGGAATTTAAGGAGATTTCAAGAAATTTTAAGTGATTTTAAGGAATTTAAAAGGATTTCCAAAGAATTAACGATTTTCCAGAACTATCACAAGATTTAAAAAATTATAAGATATCGTAAAGGACTTTAAGACATTTTAGTGAATTTTAAGAGATTTCATGGGATTTTAAGGAACTTAAAAAGATTTCGAGAGATTTCAAGTGATTTAAAAAAGTTTTTAAGGAATTCCGAAAAAAAATCATAATACTTTCAATCTTTCAATTATTTAAAAATATTTGTAAATATTGTAAGGAATTTTTAATGAAGTTAAAAAATGTCAAAAGATTTTAAAAGAATATGAAAAAATTAAAGAGGTCAGAGTTTTTAAACTTTCATAATTATTAAAACATGCCAAAGGATTTCTAAAGATTTCAAATGATTTTAAGGAATTTCAAAAAATTCAAAAAAGTTTAAAAATTTTGAAGTAATTTGGCAATAAAAAATCTTTTAGTATTCTTTAAAATTTGTTAAAACTCTTGAAATTTACTGAAATTACTAAAAACTCTTTTAATTTTCATAAATCCTTGTAAATCTCTAGTTATTAAAAAAATTACAAAAATAATATAATCATAAAATGTAGTTTAATATTAATTTTCATGAAAACCTGTTTAAAGTTCCTAGAAATATATTTTTCCGTGTTTTTCAACAATTTACAAATTATTAAATCTGTGACAAATTATTTTTTCCCAGCTTCCTGAATATCTCAATTTAATTGATTATTCAGAGACGAAAATTCAACTGAAATGTTTAGTTTCCACTGATTATTAATTTTTCACTGATCCGAATTATTAAAATAAAGTATACAATAGTGACAAAATTAGTATCTTGAAGAGAAAAAGGGAAAAAGAAAGTTTCCATGTAAATAAATTAAATGAGTCAAAATCCACTGATTCTCAGTGAATCTTTTTACAAATTCAATTAGTGAAAATCTACTGAAAATAAGTGAAAAATCACTGAAATTCTCACAACTCCTCAGAAGTTCCCGTGATGTTTATTGAAAATATCAGTGAATTTTCAATTATTACCAGTGAAGTTTTCACTGATTTAAATTGTGCGATTAGAGTTACTGACAATCAGTAGTATTTTACTGAGAATTAATGAAATTTCACTGATTCAAGTTTAAAGTTTAAAAATCCAATATTGTGTTTCTATCTAAAAAAAGGTTTAGCTCTTTACTCAAAATGCGAGCGTGGTATGTGGATAAATGATATATCGATCGAATCACTTGCAACAGGTGGTTTTGTTTAATTAATTCCAGGTACATACATATGCGATATGATTAAAGCATAAATGCTTTCATACTCAAGAAACTTTGCTATCTTTGATTAGAGTTGTTGAATTTTTTCAAGATTGTTTCACCTTTTCAAACTATAAACAATTGTAATTAAAAAAAACAAAGAAAAACATCCTTTATACAAAAATAAGTTTTTTTTTCTACAACAGAATAATTTTTTATATATTTTATTATTTATATACTTATATATTTATATATTTTATATTTTTTATACTATATAGTTTACACTCATTACTTCATTATATGGGCTTTATGGGATAAAAAAAGTTACATTTCTATTTTCTATTTTCTATATACAATTTATTGTTTACTGATAATTAAAAAAATAATCTATATATCACTTTAATTTTCCGATATTATGAATTTAATTGACATATTTTAGCAGCCATGCATTATACATTCTTGAAACAAAAGTGGTTGTGAGATCTGAACTTTGTATCTTTTTCTTTATGATTATAAATTGTAAATATTGTACTTCTCTCTTACAATCCCTTCATTTCACAGAATGAATTAATTATAGAATATTTGTAACATTTTTTATCTATCTAATGCAATCTTATTTTCATCCTGTTTAATTTAATTCACCCAAATATTAATAATTTATTTATTTATTGAGGTATACAATTTTTGAAATTCAAAACTTATATCTTATTAAAATTTTATTATATCTATTATTATTTTATTTTATTTTTTCATATAAAAAAGAAAATTATAAAAACATATTTAAATTCACCTTACCTCTTTTTCAAGATACAAGGAATTTTTTGCTTTCAGAAAATTAGTTTTTTCTTCAGTCGCGATTTCTTTATCAATAACGTTGTACAATAAACTGAATCATGCAAAGTATTCACAAACTTGCACAGTAAAATCACAAAACTTAATTTTCAAACGTTTTAAAACCCGAAAACATAAATAACTTATTTTTTTATTTTATACGTTTTTTCACGTTCTTATTGAGAAAAACATTTTTATAAACTGGAATTTTAAACGACTAAGGCGAAAACGTATTGAAATCGCAACTAAGTTTTACAAATATGTGCGTTTTTTTTCATACACGTACACCAAGTGTTCACGTCAGCACGGCTCAAAAAGAACTGGCTACTCGAATTTTCAAGAGGCGCGCAAAGCGGCTTTTCAGTTAGGCAATCAGAGAAACGGATTTATACATTAATTTGTAATTAGAATTGAATAAAGAGAGGAAAAAATTAGGATATCTCTGAAATACTCTCATTTATTGAAAACAATTAATTATTTTGTTCAACTATTACTTAAGGCTATGTATGACTCACCCGATTCCTACCTTACCGACATTTTTTCTCTGCAACCTTATTTGTACATTTATCGAAATATCACATTGAAAATTTCTAAAATTAAAGAACATAGGTATGTTTATCTGATTTTAAATTTTGGTAAATAAAAAAAAAAATATTTTGAGATTTTATTTATTTAAATGTAAATAATTAGGACCAGATAAAAGTACCTTAATGCTTTAGCTTCAATTTTAGAAATTTTCAATTTAATATCTCAATAAATGTACAAGTATCGTTGCAGAGAAAAAAATGTCGGTTAAGTAGGAATCGGGTAAGTCTTACATAGCCTTAAACGTTGCATATAATATTTTAAATGTTCAATTTTCAAACTCAAAATGAATTAAAGTTTAGTGTTAAAACTTAACATTAATTTATACATTTTTGCGAGAATTTCTTTTTTATTGATCAATAAATATTTTTTAAATTAAAAAAAAGAGTTAATTTTTATAAATTAAATAGAAATTAGTAGTTGTTTGAAATTAATTTTGAAAATGTTGAGAAATAAAAAACATATATTCATACATTTTTAAATGGTATTCTGATACGAAAATATTTAAAAATAAAACCATTTTATATGAACCTTGTTTGTTCACCAGACACGAATGGAATATTTCAACTCGAACCTTACCTCATGCACATTGCATATAGATTTTAATCACATGCGACAGTATGTGTAGTTTATGTACGACTTTATTATTTAGAAAAATTATTGTCGACAAAAAAAACTAATATAAAAATCAACAAACCCTATTAATTTTTGTTTAAAAATGACCTATTTTTAAAAATTGTTTAGTAAAAATAAGTATTCCTTGAAAAAGTAAAACTAAAATAAAATTGTCAAAATATTAATTATAATGGAAGTTGAAAAATATTTACCATTTTTTTTACCATAAGAGCAAATTTAGCTTAGTCAACTTTAAGGGCATGTGATACTTTACCATAAGAGCAAATTAGTTAAACCAATTATACATTCATAATAATAAATATTTTTATCTAATAACAGTCAATAATAATTATTATTTGCTAAAAATATCTATAATTATTTATGTATAATTGGTTTAACTAATTTGCTCTTATGGTAAAGTTATCACATGCCCTTAAACTCGCAATAATAAATTTTTTTTGCATTATCACATATGTTATTAAAATTAATGAATTGCAGATGAAAATTGAGAGTTCGCACCTTTGCAATTCCAATTAACTTGAGAATCACTGATATTGCTGACCCGTGTGTCTCATTACTTGAGAATATACGTATATATATTCGCACACTCACATTTAACCACAAAGGCTAGGCGAGGTCGCGAAACTGAAAAAGTAATTTGCAACGATATAGCAAAGTTACAATCATAAATACTTAGCGGTTCATCTCCTATTTGCCCTTTGCATATTGCATATCATCTTATTGAAAAATAGAGATAAATGTAAATTTTTTTAGAAAATTCAAAATAATTGATTCTCATCAAAATTCTTTTTATACATTTTTATCGATTCTAGAACATTAAGGGCACGTATTACTTATCCGATCCCTACCATACCGAATTTTTTTTGTCTGCGTTAGATCCAAGTTTTAAACTCGAAATTCCATTCTCCATTTTACTCAATGAAAAATATTTAATTTCGATACTTTTTGCATAAAACGAAGAATTCAAAATCTAACTTAAAAATTGAATATTTTTATTTTACTTAAAAAATAATAGAACTAGATGTTTTCTCGTTCTGTACGCATAATTTGAGTTAGAAATTGACTAATTGTATAGAGGGAAAAAATTCCAAATTTAATATTTGTTGAGGAAAATGAAGCAATCGAATTTTTAGACTAGAACTTGGCTCGAACACCCTTAAGACCAGATAAAAATACCTTAGCATATTTTCATTAATTTTAGAAATTTTCAATTTGATATTTCAATAAATGCAGAAGTAACGGTGCAGAGTACAAAATGTCGGTAAGGTAGGGATCGGATAAATAATATATAGAAATACTTCTGCTATATAGCTGTGATGTTTAAGGCCATGTAATACTTACCTGATCCCTATTTTACAGACATTTTTTTTCTGCAACGTTACTTCTAAATTTATTAAGATATCAAATTGAAAATTTATGTAATTAAAGGTAAAGCATTAAGGTATATTTATCTGGTCCTAAATATTTACACTTTAAAAAAAAAATTTTTAAAAAGTTCTTTTATTTTTACAAAAATTTAAGACCACATAAAAATACCTTAGTATATTTTCTTTCATTTTAGAAATTTTCAATTTGATATCTCAATAAATGTAGACGTGGCGTTGCAGATAACAAATGTCGGTAAGGTAGGGATCGGGTAAGTCTCACATGGCCTTAAGACACTCGAATTATTTATCATTACTGAATAATAATTGAAAGGCTTATATTTTCTCAATGGTTATATGGTTTGATTTAATTTTTAATTTAATTTTTACAAATTAAAAAAAATTCGAAATAAAAAATTTGTAAGTCAAATAAATGCGTTTGTGCGTGAAGAAGAAATCGTATTGCTCATTGACTAACATATTAATTAAAGTTATAACTTACTTCTTTCACAGCTACAAAATTTCTATAAAATTTCACTGATATACCTATAGTTTTAAACAATACATTTTTTGAAGAAAAGGATACATTGAAGCATGTCCTGAATGCTGAGAGGTGAAAGTTCATCCTGTGAAGAGTAGCAGGTTTTGAATTCTTTCCTGAGGTCATGAAACTGGGAGTAATGGCTAGGTAATTCGATTTCTTTATTACAAGCCTCGGGGTGTAAACATTGTCTTAAGGGAGCTTGTCCATCGACAACGAAACGGGGCGTACTTCCGGTCGAAACACATGTGAGAGATGACCACCAAGTTTCAAACTGAAAAAAAATTAATCATTTTAAATTAAAATAATAATGAAAAAATTCTACTACCATAACATTTGATAAAATATACTATAGAAATTGAATAAATAATTTCATAAAATAAAAATATATACACTCTTTTATTTTTTATCTTATTTTGTATTTTTCTTTTCTTTTATTTATTTTTTATAAGTTTTTATATACTCTTATACAGTAGCTTATTATATTACCTACTAAATAATTAATGAACAAATTTATTCTTATTTTAAGATAAACTGGTTTTTAATTATTAAATTTTGAAAATAAATAACTGACTAATATGTTTTAATTACATATCGGTTTCCATAAAATGGAATTAATCTTTGAATTATCGATTAACTATAACAAAATAGTATATGATTAAATGGTTAAATGGCACAAAAGCACAAGGATAATGCCCCTATTATATGAGCAGCTTTCGACACCGGTGTCAATGTCCCTTGCTACCCGTATAAGGAGAAAGGCAATAAAAAGTGTTAATTATTTAAAGATAGGTTTTGAATCAGTGATACGTTTTATCTTCGGAAAGATAAATCACGAAAGCAATGCGATAAAAAAAATCAACGTATCTAATTTCTACAACTAAGAATCACAATTATTCTTTAAAATTAGAAAATCTTTAATGAAAAAAGGTCTTCTATTTTTAGTTTTAAAATTAATATTTTTTACATTCTCAGCAGAGAATATATTAGATTTGCCCCCCCCTGCTTTTGTCAAATGTCAACATTTTATAGCCTCTTGAACCCCCTAGAACCCCCTCGACCTTGAATCCCTTAAACCTCGTCCTTGACTAGGGTTTTTATTTTTCTAAAATTATTTCTCTTTCTCGTGAAATTTTAATTTACATTTAATTCATTTTTTAATTATAGTTATAATTTTTTTCTCTGCAACGATACTTCTACATTTAGAACCAGACAAGAAAATATTTCTAGAACTAAAAAAGTTCCTAATTTTGAAAAGCTCGTTTATAGGTAAGGCCGATCTTAATGCTTTAGCTTGAAATTTAGACATTTTAAATTTGACATCTTAATAAATGTAGACGTAGCATTGCAGAGAAAAAAATATTAGATATTTTTAGCAAATAAGAGTCAATAAAAATGTCCCTAAACCTGGAATTCCAACATCTCCTAATTGAAACGGGGGCTATATCATAATTTTGTGCTTATTTTGTGCTAATTTATGCTGAAAATTTTAAATTTTGTGCTCCGTAATAAATAAAAGAGTTAGAATTTCCGAAATAGTCTAGATCTAGAGCACTAAATGAGCACTTAATTCCTGTGCAAAGAAGAATTGTTTTTGAGTAAAACTTTAAAAGTAGAAAATGTATGGGAAATGGGAAAATTCCGTTTAAATAAAAAAATAAGAGTTAGAATTTCCGAAATAGGCTAGATCGTGAGCACTAAATAAGCACTTAATTCCTGCGTAAAGAAGAATTGTTTTTGTGTAATACTTTAAAAGTAGAAAATGTATGGGAAATGGAAAAATCCCGTTTATAAAAAAATAAAATTGATAGAATATCCGGCCTAGGCTAGATCGAGAGCACTTAATAAGCACTTCATTCTGGTGCAAGGAAGAATTTCATATGAATAATGATTTGGAAGTTACTGATACCGAAGTTCTAGCTTAAACTGAAATACCATGCATTTTTTCGAAAAATTACGGAGCACAAAATTTAAAATTTTCAGCATAAATTAGCACAAAATAAGCACAAAATTATGATGTAGCCCCCGTTTCAATTAGGTGATGTTGTAGTTCCAGGTTTAGGGACATTCAATAAAACTTTGTCTCATGTAGACGAAGGTTTATTGACTCTTATTAGCTAAAAATATTTAATATTAGCAAATAAGAGTCATTAAACCTTGACTTATGAATAAATAAATAAACTTTGGTTTATTGACTCTTGTTAGCTAAAACTGTTTATTATTATCAATGTATAATTGGTTTAACTAATTTGCTCTTGTGGTAAAGTATCGCATGACCTTAAGTGCAGAATTTAATTTTTTTTTAATATATGATAGTTACAGAGGTTTGTTATAAGTAACAACTTGAAGTTTAAAAAATAAGAAGGAAACTGTAAAATTATCTTTTTTTGAACAGAACGATTGCACAATACTCAATATTATTTATTGTTGTCTTTTTTTTCGCAGATGAAAGCCTGCCAATACATTCGAAAAATCGTGAATCAACATTAAAAATAAAAAAACATTAAGGCTATGTAAGACTTACCCGATCCCTACCTTACCGACATTTTTCCTCAGCAACGATACTTCTACATTTATTGAGATATCAAATTGAAAATTTCTAAAATTGAAAATAAAGCATTAAGGTACTTTTATCTAGTCCTAAATATTTACATTTTTATAAAAAACACTTTAAAATACTTTTTTTTATTTAAAAAAAAATTAAGACCAGATAAACATACCTTACTATATTTTCTTTAATTTTAGAAGTTTTCAATTTGATATTTCAATAAATGTACAAGTAAAGTTACACAGAAAAAATGTCGATAAGGTAGGGATCGGGTAAGTCTTACATGGCTGTAAAAGTACAATTTTTTTCGTATATAAGAGGCGGTATAAATAAGAAGTAGAGCAGAATTGCTTCTTTCACTTCTTCAAGAATCTATATAGAAATAATATGTCTCGAATTCCATCCTCGCACTAATATTTACACCTGGATGTACCTAATAACGGGAACGGCAAAGCTTTCCCGGTGAGAGCAGAGAATTTTCGCGAAAGCGGCGATGGTTGGACAATGACCCTAAAGCGAGATCGCAGGTGCACGACGGCGACTATTCAAACCCGGATGTAAGCCTTTCAAACCTGACGATGCGAAATAGACGCTAATGATTATATTATCTTAAATGAATCGTCAAGCAAATTTTCATTATTACCATTTAAGGGCACTTTTATAATATTCTGTCACAAAATTAATTTTTTAACTTAAGCAAATTAATTACTCAGGATCTCATTAAAATTAAAACTATAAATTTAATTGATTCAAATTAAAAATTGAAAAGTGATGCCCCTAAAATTAAACTCATTAAAGGTATCTTTAAAGAAAAGCTTGCTTATCTGAATGGAAAAGTACTTTTTAAAAATTATTTAGTTTGTATATTTTATTAATAATTCTCAATATCAGTATATTCTAAGTTTAAAAAAAAATTATTTTCACAGAATGATAAAAATTGATTGATATCCTATATTTCAATTTCTAATCCCAGACCGAGTCAAATTCAATCTCATTATATATCTCTAACGCTATATCTGGTGTAGAATTTTTTATGGGGCTCTGACAGGGTCCTGGTCAGTTTTCTCTAATTCTGATGAGGCTATAACCAGGTAAACTGGCAAGGCTCACAAAAGTCTTGGTACCGCTTAGGCAGAACATTGCCCTACTTAAAAAAAAACTGATCATGACCTTGTCCGTTTACTCAAAAGATATCCTGGTAAATACTCCATTTAGGAAAAACTAGTCAATACCTCATCAAGCTTAAAAAAATATTCTGCGGAATATTTAATATTCACAATATTTGAATACTAAAATATTTAATTTTCTGAAAACAAAAGTCCTATTATAAAAAAGAGGTATTAATTATATAGAAAAAATAAGGGTTTCTAGAAATTTCAAGTCATTCTAGGAAATTTAAAAGGATTTTAAGATATTTCCCAGGATTTCAAACATATCAAGATTCACTAAAGGATTTCAGGAGAATTTAAAGCGATATAAATATATTTCAAGTTATTTTAAAGAGAATTGAAATACGTCAGGGGAGTTCCAAGATTTTAAATTAATTTTTCCATTTTAAAAATTTTTTCAAAGTATTTTAACTGATATTGAAAATTTTTAAAGGATTGTAAAATAATTTTTCCAAGAATTTAAGAATTTTTACAAGATTTTAAATGATATTTGGAAATTTAAAGATATATTAAGAGATTCAAAATGTTTTTAAATATTGTAAGGGATTTTTAATGAATTTAAAAAATGTCAAAAGATTTTAAAAGAATATGTAAAAATTAAAGAATTTGCAAGATATTTCAGAGTTCTTAAAACATGCCAAAGGATTTCTAAAGATTTCAAATGATTTTAAGCAATTTCAAAACATTCAACACAGTTTCAAAATTTTGAAGTAATTTGTCAATAAAAAGTATTTTAGTAGTCTTTAAAAGTAGTTAAACCTCTCGAAATTTATTAAAATAACTAAAAACTCTTGTAATTTTTTTTAATTTCTTTAAATCTCTAGTTATTAAAAATTATGAAAATAATATAATCGTAAAATATAGTTTAATAATATAATAATTTTTATGAAAAACTGTTTAAAATTCCTCTGCAATGCCTTGTTTTAGTTTCAATAAATTGGTATTAATAAAATATTACTACTGTTTCAGTATCTTATCATTGCCCCATAAATACACAATGATATTAAAATATTTTTATCGAAAAAATAGTGTCTATAAGTGTCTTTAAGGCCATGTAATACTTCCCCGATCCATACCTTACCGACATTTTTTTCTCCGCGTCTACATTTATTAAGATATCAAGTTGAAAATTTCTAAAATTGGAGTTAAAGCATTAAGGTACGTTTTTCTGGTCCTAAATATTGACATTTCAAAAAAAAGAATTTTCAGAAAAATTTTTCTAATTTTTACAAAAATTTAAGACTGGATAAATATACCTTAGCATATTTTCTTTAATGTTAGAAATTTTCAATTTGATATCTCAATAAATGAAGACGTAGCGTTGCAGAGAAAAAAATGTCGGTAAGGTAGGGATCGGGTAAGTCTTACATGGCCTTAACGTGGTTTCACTGAAAGAAATCAGTTTACCTGTTGAATGGCCTGGTGTAAAGAAATTCCGCGTTCTCGGAGGGTTTGTTCCGTCAGGGTTGGAGCATGTGCTATCGCAGCTTCACTTATAACACCACTACTTCCGGCAATTGCCGGGTTTTCACTTCCTGTACCGTTCTCGGTTGTTTCGTCCATTACCATCGGTCTAACGATGTATTGTTGCCTATCCATAACCTGTAACAAAAATAAGATGAAAATTAAGAATTTTTAGAAGAAAATCGAAAACGAAAATAGTATTTTTATTGCTAAATACATTTAGTCGAAAATTTGCCTAATATATTTACTACTTTGTAATTATTGGGTTGAAGTTTCAGACGTAGTCTGACAAATATTTTTATTTCATTTTTTGTTTGCATTTATTGAATTAAGAATATCAAAAAAGTTCCCAAAATCATTTTATTTGTATTTATTTACTATTATTATAGATATTTACCCGGCGTTGTATGAATTTTTATGAAATTTCATCGATTTTATGGAAATTTTAATTTTATGTGATTTTAGGGAATTTAAAGATATCTTAAGGCCATGTAAGACTTATTCGATTCCTACCTTGCCGACATTTTTTCTCTGCAATGCTACGACTACATTTATTCAGATATCAAATTGAAAATTTTTTAAATTAAAGAAAATATGCTAAGAAATGTTTATCTGGTCTTAAATTTTTTTTATAAATGTCAATATTTAGGACCACATAAAACTACCTTAATGCTTTAGCTTCAAATTTTAGAAATTTTCAATTTGAGGTTTCAATAAATGTAGAGGCAGCGTTGAAGAGAATAAAATATCGGTAAGGTAGGGGGTTAAAATCCTTTGAAAAAATTTTAAAAAATGGAAAAATTAATTTTAAGTCTCATATGGCCTTTAGGAACTTCAAAGGATTTTAAAAATAATTCAAAACAATTTGAAATTTTTCAAGAGATTTTAGTGATAAGTGATTATAAAGAAATTTCAATAGATTTCAAAGGAATTCAAGAGAGTTTAAAGATTTTCAACAGATTCTAAAACATCTTAAGTGATTTTGCTTCCTCATAGAGGAAGCTTTGTAGTGGTGATAAAATCCAGTTTCCTAAAAAAGGTTTTTTTGAACATATTTCAAGGGCAATATATCTAATATGATGATCTGAAAAAATGTCCGGATGTATGTATGTGTGTGTATATGTGTGTATGTGTGTCACCTAGTATGTGTGTCACCTAGTTGAATATCTTACAAGGGTTTAACAAAATATTTAATTTTACAAGTTTTATATACTTTTATAATTTTCGTAAAATTCATTTTTCCAATATAACTTCTCAAATATTGAAAATTTAAAGCTGATGTATGGAAAGTGAAGATTCCTTTCAATTCGACGAATCGATTGACCTATATGATTAATGCATTTCATTAAAAAATAAGGAAGTTATGTTTATTTATAATTTTGAAAGTTAATTTTTCGCTCTATGTTTTCAAATAATCAAAATTTTGAGTTGACGTAAGGAAAATGAATATTCTTTATGTCGAGACGAATCGAGTGACCTGTATGATGAATGCATTTAATTGATAAATCAGAAACTTATGGTTAATTGTATTTTTAAAAAAGTAATTTTTCGACTATAATTTCTGAAATAATTAAAATTTAAAGCTGATGTAAAGAAAATGAAGATTCTTTGTATCTAGTCGAATCGATTCACCTAAAAGATTAATGCATTTTGTAAAAAAATAAGAAAGTTATGCTTTATTAGCGTTACCCCAATATTTCTGACGTCAGCGTTACCACTGGTTACGCATGAAGTGAGCAGTAAGCCCAAACACGTAAAATATTTCAAATACGAAAAACGCGCGCTCAAGCGCGCGATTGGACTCGTGAGTACAGAAGTTGATACAACTTGACAGCTAGTTTACAGTTTGGCGCAACTGATAAAAATTTAAAAAAATGTTTTTTTAACACCTTTCGATATTGCCTTTCAAACGTATAGGGTCCCATCTGTCACGTTCGATAATTTCTGTCAAAGAATTGACCGCCAAACTCTGAAATGGTGCGTATATGTGCAGTTTTTGTCATTTTTGACAGTTTGGCGCAACTGATAAAAATTTAAAAAAATGTTTTTTTAACACCTTTCGATATTGCCTTTCAAACGTATGGGGTCCCATGTGTCATGTTCGATAATTTCTGCCAAAGAATTGACCGTCAAACTCTGAAATGGTGCGTTCGCGCGCAGTGTTGGTCCATTTTTACATTTTATGGCGTTCTAAGTCGTTTAGTATGTTCTAAAACATTGTGTTTTTCATTTTTGTATGGATTTTGGTCTATTGGAATAGATAGAAAAAAAAAATTTTTTTTGTCAGATTAGACGTCAGATACTTCCGTCCAATTTCTTACTGCTATCATCACATTTTTTGGTAACGGGCTGATGGACTACATACAAGTAACATTAATGACAACAGCACACACGGTATATTCCCCAGCGGGCACCCACCCAACAAGTACTAACCGATTCGAACGCTGCTTAACTTCAGTGATCTAACGAAAACTGGTGTTCTCAGCGTGATACGGCCGTTGTCTCTAAATTTTCATGAAAGAATTTCTTATAAAATGTCAAGGAATATTGGACGGAAACTTTCCTAGCTTAGTACTATTCCCTGTTATGTTAACATTTTCCTACTTCCGGAAATCTTCCTGGAACATTTTTCGGATAAATATATAAATATCATTGGATTTTTAAATTATTGTATATAAAATTAAAAATATTTTATTTTTAAATAAATAGTTATAATATATGTGTTTATAATAAAAGGGGTAGGAGTAGAATTATATAATAAAACAATATATGAAATAGATAGAAAAATTAATTAATTGAAAATAAATTATATAAATTAATACTTTCATGAATATTTAAATACCGAGAGGTTTTATTATAAATGAAATATATTTACCTAAATTCTAAATAAAGAACAAATTATTTATATTTAATATAAATATTAAATTTTTACTAATTCATTAATAAATTATTTATAATATTACAAATATATAAATATCACAAAAATTGCGCAATTTCCAAAGGAACCAATCAGGTTTTCGACAACAATGTATTCAATATATTGGTAACATCTCTTTTTTAAGATAGGATATATTCTGTCAATTGGTAAGTGTGAGATGCAAGGTTTATTCTTTTTCTTATTTCTTTTTTTTTTGTCAATCAGGTCTTTATTTTGCCACTTTTATGCGCGAGTTGCGGTAAAGATTCGATAAGAGAAACTATAACCGGTTTTAGTATCGTACGTACAGAACTTAAGGAATAAGTAATGAGACGATAAGGACGTAAATTTGTAAATTTTTAACACGAGAGAAAGGATGGCCGCAACTCACTTGAGGAAGTGAGAACCCCCTGAAGCAGGTTACTCCTGTAATTATGCATTCAAAGACTGAGAGTTCTATCACGTAATAACAGATGCATATTCATAGGTGCACCGATTGACAAATAAGAAAAGTATAATTATGAGGCCATATTATCAATTATTCGAGTAATTCGATGAATGGCATTTCTAATGAAACCGAAGACAAATTTCTAAAATACTGAGACACCACAAATCTGAATCAGCGGAATTTCACTGATTTTCAGCTATAATTATAGAAATAATTATAGAAATAATTATAGAAATAATAGAATTATAAAAATTATATAATTATAGAAATTTCCCTATCTTTCCCCGTTTAAAGTAGGGTCCTATCGAGGCCCGGACTAGAAGTTTTGGTCTAGAAAAAACTAATCATGGCCCTGTCTGGCGCTGGTGGGAAATTTCTTACGAATTTTGTGCATTTCTACTTCAAATCGTCCCAAATGCATAACTATATACGTTTATAATTAAAAATATATATATCGCGGGGACCTGATTAGGGCCACAGTAGGGCCCTTTCATTGATAGGGCTGTGAAAGAGCGATTCCCGCTAGGCCCCTACTAGAACATCTAGTCGGGGCCTAACTGACAAAAGCGTTACGATCATGCTGGGGCCCCGACTAGTTTTCCCCATCAGAACCCGAATAAAATAAGGGAAAACTAATGAGGCCCCCACTAGACCCCTATCGAAATTTCTACACGGGTAATTTTCTATTATTTTATATATATGGAAGACACGTATAATGTCTATGGTTATTTTTAGTTGAAATAACATTTCTGGATAAAATAGAATTGGGAAAACATTTAAGAAATTAAAAATTCGTGAAGAAAATGACAGTTGTGATTAAACAAATCGATCCTGCATGTATAATAATAGAATAGAATGGAATAGAATAATAATATAGACGTTAGACCATGAATCAGATGAGTCTAAGGGAAATTCTCATTGATGGGAAAATCGAAGGCGCCTTTCTCCGTTTTCCCCTCCTTTATCTTTGAATTTACATTCTCTTGCAAACGAATGTATCGAAGACCCATGATGACCCGCATTGTATTCAAGTATTGTACATATGTATAATTGTAAAATTGTAAAATATTTGTAAAATTATA